>WNLO01000136.1:0-39730 GCA_021398005.1 Sporothrix luriei | reverse complement strand
CAGAAGCAAGAAGCAGAAGCAAGAAGCAGAAGCAAGAAGCAGAAGCAAGAAGCAGAAGCAAGAAGCAGAAGCAAGAAGCAGAAGCAAGAAGCGAAACATCACGAACAAAGCACGGCCGCTTCCAGTCGACCCTTCAAACCGTGTAAATGACAACCTCGAACGCCCGACGCCGCCAGACTTCGCATAAGCCCCCGAAACATGTGGCGACCGCGCCGGTTCCTCGAGTGATCAACGCCGCCCCATCGCTGGAAAAGGCCGAGATGTACGGCGTCGACGACGACCGGCCCGTGTTCTCACGGGCCATGGCCCTCGCCGGCCGCATCTTTATCGAGACCATTCCGCAGTGGCTGACCATTGGCGCCATGCTCGCTCTGATCTTTGGCGGCTGCTGCTCCAATGTCTTTGCCCTCGAAGCCATCATCAAGGTCGAGCCTGCCAGTGGTATGTCCCCGTCGCAGTCTCACGCTTTCCTAGTCTCGCGCTTTCCTACCATCTCAGAACCCTACCCTTCCCTCTGCTAACCCTAACCCTACCAGGTACTCTCCTCACATTCACCCAGTTTCTCTTCGTTGCCATCACTGGCTACGTCTCTCAGTTCGACGGCGACCGCCCGCCCTTCTTCATTCAACCAAACAAAGTCCCCATCAAGCGCTGGTGTATCAACATTGTCCTCTTCTTCAGCATCAATGTTCTCAACAACCACGCCTTTAGCTATAACATCTCGGTCCCCGTCCATATCATCTTGCGCTCTGGCGGCAGCATCACCACCATGATCGCCGGCTTCCTGTATGGGAAGCGATACTCCCGCATCCAGATTCTTGCCGTCATCCTGCTGACCGTGGGTGTCGTCATTGCCGCCTGGTCCGATGCGCAGAGTAAGGGCGTCGCAGAAGAGGCCGCAGAAGGCAACATCGAGTTCATCATCGGCCTCTCCATCCTGTTCATTGCCCAGGTTCTCTCGTCGATCATGGGCCTCTATACCGAGGAGACCTACAAGAAGTACGGGCCCCAGTGGCGCGAGAATCTCTTCTACTCGCACCTGCTGTCCCTGCCGCTCTTCATTCCCTTTCTGCCGTCCCTCGTTCGCCAGTTCAACCGCCTCGCCAACAGCGCCCCGCTCTCTCTACCGTTCTTAGACGCTGCCGCCAGCACAGCCGCCAGCACGGCCGCCCATGCCGCGAAGCGCGCGGTGGACGGTGCCGACGTCGCCGTTGCGGCCGGGCTGCGGGAGAGCGTCGAGCGCATCCACATCCCGAGCCAGCTCGTCTACCTGGTGCTCAACGTCCTTACGCAGTATGCTTGCATCCGCGGCGTCAACCTGCTGGCTGCCGCGTCGTCGGCTCTGACCGTGACCATTGTGCTCAACATCCGCAAGCTTGTCAGCCTGCTTTTCAGCATCTGGCTCTTTGGCAACCGCTTATCGCCCGGCACGCTGTTCGGCGCCATTATCGTCTTCTCGGCCGGCGGTCTCTACTCGTTTGACGGCAAGAGGAAGCCGGCAGCGCGACCGCGTGCTGTGAGCGTCAAGGTGGGCTAGAACGCCGCATCGCATTACGCTCGGCCCTAAGATGTTAGCGAGAGGTATTCGTGAAAGATGCCAAAGCTTGACTGCGTTTTCGCTTGGTGTTTTATATTTCTTGTTGCACTTTTATGAATTCCATGAGATTTTTTTGTTTATTTTACATTTATTATGACGGACGCAGCACAAAGCTGAGCAGATCAAGAAGATCCCAAGATCCCAAGATCAGCAGGCTTCACTGAATGCTGTCGTTTCAATGACCCCCATAGAGGACATAGAAGGGTATTACGGTGCATCTGAATACTTTTTTTTCGCCTTCAGCGGCTTTTGATTGCCATAGTGTGTGACTGTGTACAGCCACACGATTTCTACTCCGTATGTCGCGACATTCCGTGCCTGGATTTGGGTGGGCAGCAAATTAAGCTTTTGTCTGCCGTTAGCGCACGATTGCGCTTCCCAACTGGCCGGCGTTGTTGCCTGGTCTGATCTAGCCAGGAGCCAGGCCCTTGCATGAGAAGTCCTTTTTAGAGCGCTCACTGTCCATACGTGTTCCGCCCCATCTTTTTCACCGTTTTTTTTTCTTCTTTTTTATTCCAGCTCCGCCCCCTTTCGGGCTTTGTTTCGCTACCTCTCTCGCTGGGTCGCACCTGCGTGTCTGGCGTAGCAAAGCGCTATTGCATTACACCGAGACGACGTCACACCTTTGCACCTTCCCGTCCGAGTGCGAAGACGTGAACTGCAGCTACACATGTTAGTTGTGACTCTCTCGCATTATTCTTCTATTTCGATGACACTTGCTTTTCGAAATTAACTGCACGGGATGCTCTGGTTCTTCTCGTCCTGTTATGACACGAAAACAATCGTCAAGCGAGTATTTGTCTGGGCAGTTCGTTTTGGCAGACTGTTGGGTCTAAAACGGCCGAGACATTGTGTCACCTGCAACAAAGGTGGAAGGAGCGACCACTGCTATACTAAGACTTGGCCCTAGCCGCTTTCTGGACCTGCCAACAGCCTTCTCCTCAATTTTCGGAGTTCTTCCTGCAAGGGCGACTTCTCACCGTCCCAATCCCATCCGCGTCAGCAAGCAAAGTGATCGCGCACAATCTTGGGTCAGCACCGGTTTCGTTTGAGCAAATCGTCAATCGTTTTCGTCACGAGACGCCCTTCTCTCCTCGCGAATCGCATTCAACATCTCCAGAGAGGTGGCTAAGAGGCCACCAATCTTCATCAGTTATGCCAGGTAAGAGACGTCTTATCGAACTCTCAAAGGACGCGGAAATAGAACACAGTGCTCTCTCTCGCCGCTACCTGGAACTCGAGGGTGTTTTCTGTGCATCGTTGGCAGGCACTTTCTCAGAAATGGCACAAAACGCAGCTGACTCGGGGTTTCCTCTCCTACCTGCAGCCTCTCGCCGAAACCATGGCTTCTCCCATGCCCACGCTCACGGCGACCTTGCTTCTCGTTCCACCTCCAATTCCCCTCCCATTATCGGACGTGCCATGAACGACTCGGATGGCGACTACGAGGAAGAGCTTGACGAGGAGCACCAGGCCTTCCTCGACGACGATGCCGACAACGCTACGTCCCTTAACAGGGCTGGCGGCGGCAGCCGAATCCCCAGAGCAAGCTTTAGTGTCGGCGGGGATGTTACCCCGGTCGACGAAGCACCAGCAGAAGGCAGGCTCGAGGTGTCCTCTGAAGAAGATACGGAAGATGTCACTGTTCCTGCCACAGCCGACACTGTACTTCAAGAGGGCATGCTGCCGCGGGACATGCCGAAACGAAGCGCCTATTACGACCCGATCGCTGACCGCCAGATGAGCCAGAGCGATGCCAAACTCTTCTACCAGCTGAGCCAGCTGGACCTGCAAAAGAGTGCCGCCGCCCAGCAGCAGATGCAACAGCTGCAGCAGCTGCAACAGGCACAGCAGCAAAGCGCCGCCGCTTCCAGCCCTGCCCTGGAAGGCGGCGCACCACCACCAATTGGGAGTAGTGACGCAGATGGCATGCCGCTGCGGTCGCCTCCGGGTAGCACTACCCGCGTCTCTGACCCGCTCCCACCCGCTCCAACATCTGGGGGAAGCCATCATGGCGTCAGCGCGGGTACCGCCAGCGGCGCGCCTGTGGATGCTCATGATGGAGCATCGGTCAGCCTACACGCCGTAGACGGGTCCGTCCTGGGTGGTGTTGCGGGCGGTCGCAGTGCTGGGGGTGCCGATGCTGGTCCCGACGTCTTTAGTGCAGGCCTGTCGTTTGGGATTGCGTCTGAGGCTGCTGCGGCGGCGGCGGCGGCGGCCACATCCGGTCCTTCGGAACTGAACATTGGCGAACCGGCCGGCATTGGCAGCACCTCCTACGCCGATGCGGACCCGCAAATCACGTCAGAACTCACATCCATCTTCAAGAACATCCAGAAGATCATTGACCTCCGCCATAAGTATATTCGTCTCTCGCTCCAGGGCCCGATGGACAACCCCAAGGACGACCCGAGCTGGACCATCTACCCGCAGCCACCGGAGCCGGTGTGGACCGCGGACCAAGATGCTCCGGGCGCCACGGCTAGCGGCGGCACGCGGGCCGCTAACAGCGTGAACAATAGCCTTTCGAATAGCTTGGTCTTGCCCCAACAGCAGCAGCAGCAGCAGCAGCAGCAAACAGATACGCTGCCCAAGAAGTCGGCCAAGAAGCGCAAGCCGGGCCAGGACATTGGCGAGGACTTTGATATGGACGACCTGAGCCCGTTTCCGAGCGAGAGCGAGCTCACGTACCGCCTGGACGACAGTGGCGTCTACCAAGTGTTTGAGAACGACAAGGCGGCCGCTGCCGACACGCCCATAGTCAGCGTGCCGACTCTGCGCGAGTTCTACATGGACTTGGAGCCCATACTGAACGTGTCGGCCGACGGACCCAGCAAAAGCTTTGCGTACCGGCGACTTCAGTACCTGGAGGGCAAGTTTGGCCTCTACACGCTGCTTAACGAGTATCAGGAGACGGCGGACACGAAGCGGGTGCCGCACCGTGACTTTTACAACGTCCGCAAAGTCGACACGCACGTTCACCACTCGGCCTGCATGAACCAGAAGCATCTGCTGCGCTTTATCAAGAGCAAGATGAAGAAGTGCCCGGACGAGGTCGTCATTTTCCGTGACGGCAAGCACCTCACGCTCGCCGAGGTATTTGAAAGCATCAACCTCACAGCATACGATCTCAGCATCGACACGCTGGATATGCATGCGCACAAGGACACCTTCCATCGCTTCGACAAGTTCAATCTCAAGTACAATCCGATTGGCGAATCGCGCCTGCGGACCATCTTCCTCAAGACCGACAACGACATCGAGGGCCGCTACCTGGCCGAGATCACCAAAGAGGTCATTTCCGATATGGAGTCGAGCAAGTACCAGATGGCGGAATGGCGCATCTCAATCTACGGCAAGTCGATCCACGAGTGGGAGAAGCTGGCCGCCTGGGTTGTCGACAACAAGCTCTTCTCGCACAACGTGCGCTGGCTGATTCAGATCCCGCGCCTATACGACGTGTACAAGGCGACCGGCCTGATGGAGTCCTTTGAGCAGGTCATCAAGAACGTGTTTGAGCCGCTGTTTGAGGCGACCAAGAACCCGCAAAAGTACCCCAAGCTGCACGTCTTCTTGCAGCGCGTTATTGGCTTCGACAGCGTTGACGACGAGAGCAAGGTCGAGCGCCGCCTCTTCAAGAAGTTCCCCGTGCCCAAGTCGTGGAACTCGGGCCAGAACCCGCCGTACAGCTACTGGATCTACTACCTGTTTGCCAACATGGCCACGCTCAACGCCTGGCGCAAGCAGCGCGGCTTCAACACGTTTGTGCTGCGCCCGCACTGCGGTGAGGCTGGCGACAGCGAGCATCTCGCCGTGGCCCTGTTGTGCTCGCACAGCATCAGCCACGGCCTGCTCCTGCGCAAGGTCCCGCTTCTCCAGTACATTTACTACCTGGAGCAGATCGGCATCGCCATGTCGCCGCTCAGCAACAACGCGCTGTTCCTGGCCTACGAGCGCAACCCGTTCCACCAGTACTTTAAGCGCGGCCTCAACGTCTCTCTCTCGACCGACGATCCGCTGCAGTTTGCCTTCACCAAGGAACCGCTGATCGAGGAGTACGCCGTAGCAGCGCAGATCTACAAGCTCAGCCCCGTCGACATGTGCGAGCTGGCCAAGAATTCCGTCGTGCAAAGTGGCTACGAATTTTCCATCAAGCAGCAGTGGCTTGGCCCAGACTTTTACAAGCCCGGCATTGCCGGCAACATGATGGTCAAGACCAACATCCCCGACCGGCGGCAGCACTTTCGCTACAGCACACTGCGGGAAGAATGGCAGATGTGAGTTCTTTCTTTCCTTCTGTCCCTCTCCCTTTTCCCGAAATTAAGCAGACAGCATGACTCACTGACATGCACAGGATCGAGAAATACACACAGTCGCCTCCCGCCAGGACCGCGGAGGACGATGCCACCCTGCCATTGGATACGGGTGCGGCGGTTCCCAGATCACCGTCGCTGTCGCTCAAGGCCTCTGTCGCCGCCCCCTTGCCCAACTCGCCGACTCCAGCAGCCATGGCAACTGGTCCTGCGACAGGACCTAGTTTCGTCACCCTGCCTGCAGCCGCCCATACCGGCCCTCTTCCAACGGATCTCACGTCGGCGCACGCCGGCCTAGCAAGTGCCTCGACCGGCGCATTGCATGCAGCCGCACAGAGAGGTGCGGCACCGATCGTGGGCACCGCCGCGCACACCGCCACCGGCGGCCCGATTCATGCATCGCCTCTGGCCCTGTCTAGGGAGACCACGTGGCCTGCTGATCCAACGACGCCGAGTGCAGGCGGCACACCCGCCGGCAGTGCTGTTGATCCGAACCCAAGTGCGCACCTGTCCGGCTCGGAGCCTCGGTACTTCCCGGGCGTTGCCACTCGCAGCCAGCGCCGCAACAGCATCCGCAAGAACTCCTATCACGAGACGGACGACGGCACCGTCACGGGCTCGACCAGCCGGCTGAGAAAGACGGGTAGTTTCGGCGCTCCCGATGAAGAGGAGGACGGCGTAGACGAGGACTCACGTTAAACGAGGAGAACATCTTACAAGGACGACCAGCATGAACTTATAAGTAGCATTCCAAAAGCGACGAGAGAGCGCTTCGCATCGTGTTAAAAACGCTCATGAGACATTGTTTGTCCTCCTATGTATTAACCTGTACCATCACCGTTTTACGCAACCCTTCTTTTGCGTGGGAACTATTGTGCGGAGATGCCTCCGAGTATCCTTGTTAGAATGTCACGTGTGCGTATTCGCTGTCGAGCTTCCAGAGCTGCCCGCCATAGCCATGCCTGACTAGCGCCACAGCCACTTTACTCTTTCCGCCCAGCTTTGGGACTGTTTCGCAGCTGCTGTCAATTCCCATACCCCACTTTGGGCGGGGCGTAAGACTTGGAGAGAAAACGTACTATAATTACTAGCAGCCAACAGTGAAATTCGGGCAACTACGGCGCTACGCCTCTGCGCGCGGCCGTACTTCTAGCTCTCTCTTTCGCTCATTCCCTGCGAAATTGTAAGCCACCCCAAGGTGCAAAAGCCCAACTTAAAGGGGAAGGCACCTCACACCACTAACAGTAACTATGACTGCCAATTCGCTCCTCTTTCGCTGGCCGCGCCTTCCCACTTCCTCTGCTTTGCCTCCTTTCTATTTGGCATCGTAACTTAAACCCACCTGCGCCTGCCACCCCTAGAAACGCAATCGCCTAACCTCGTTTTCTTCAACAGGGCTTCCTCTTCTTCCCTGGTAACTTCACTTCCTGCTCTTCTCCTCTTCCTCCCCTTTTCCAGCTCATCCTTTTTGCGTCGGCCCAATTCCACAACCCCGATCCCGGCACGGACTGCGTACGCACACGCGATCGAGGGCGATCTCCTTCTCTTTGCCTCTTTTTTCGATCATTGCTAGTTTCGACTTTCATTTCTTACGTTTGGAACAGCGTCCCCAATCGGCCATCATCGTTACTTGTGAGCCATTCCGCCCTTATTTCTCTATCCTCTTATCTCGTAAGTCTGTTGCACAATACCAAGAGAGGGCAGGCAAGAAAGTAGGAACCTCCCTTTCTCATGTCTGCCTGTCTGTTTTATCGGGTGCTTGCAGCTTCGCTTCGTCATTTGACCAGCCTCCACAAACCGCATATATCCCCCTAGTTGCTGTCGGTGCCCTGTTTTCGCAACTGTCACATCACACTGTTTATGCTGACTTCAGACTGTTTAATGCCAGCCTCTCATCTGAAACGTCCTTTTTGGGTAACACGTTCCTGTCAAATCCACAGCCATCCGCGCTTCCGGCAACCTAGCTCTCTCGTTTTGTGCCGCCAGAGCGTTTTCCTCGTCATCACAGACAGCTCTTGTCGAAAAGGAAAATTGAACCCGCGATTCGGATATCGGCATCACCCCTTGCATCTCACGTACTAGCATGTCCGCGTTGGCAAGGTGTCACTGAATTCCCCTGACGTCGACAACAACAGCTCTCGGGCAAGGCAATAGCCGTATCGACAACAGAAACACGCCGTGTTCTACCTCCCCAAACCGACGAGCGACCTTTACGGTGAACGGCGCTTTTTTCGGAACGAATATTCTTACTCGCAGCCTCACCCCGTCCGGCCGTGTCACGACCTCCCGGGCATTCCGCCCCTATCCTCTCACATCTCACTGAGGTCATCTCCAACGATATTTCTAGCGCGGTTCCGCACTCTCTTCACATCATGGGTTTCGTCGGCGTGTATAAGGCCCTCTACGACTATGCGCCTCAGTCGGAGGGCGAGCTGGCCATCACCGAGGGCAGTCTGCTCTACGTCCTCGACAAGGATGGCGGCGATGGTTGGTGGAAAGCCAAAAAGAAGGCTGCTGGCGATGACGAGGACGAGCCCGAAGGCCTAATTCCAGAAAATTACGTCGAGGAGGTAAGACGAAGCTGATTTGAACTGTCGTGCCACTCTGGCCGACCGTCGAAGTGAATGCACGCGTTTCTCTCCGTCCCGATTCTAACCGTTTGAACCAGGCACAACCGCTTCGCCATGCACGCGCCCTGTACGAATATACGAGGCAGACCGACGAAGAGCTTTCCTTCCCGGAGGAAGCCCAACTGGCAATCTACGACACCTCCGATCCCGACTGGATTCTTGCAGGGTACGACAACGACTACGGTTTTGCGCCTGCCAACTACATCGATATGGACGGGACCAGCGCGGCTGCTCCGGAGGCCGAGGACGATGAGCCTGAAGCCGAGGCGCCTCCTCCCGTGCTCCCATCAAGACATGCCACGATCGATGACGACGACAATACCCCGAGTCCACGCCTTCCTCCCCGCGGCGCGCCGTCCAGCGAACCGAGCAGCCCCAACGCCAATTCAGCTGCCGCCGCCGCACTCGCCAATGTCCTGGCCGGCCGCTCTGCGGCGCAAAGACCGGCAACGCCTCCCCCTTCGCTGCCAGACCGTCCTCGCTACCTCTCAGACGACGCCTCAGAAGGAGACGATCCGCTTTCGCCACCATTGCCTACACGGCCGCGGCCCCAAGGTACCTTCGACGACGACGAGCCATCACCATCTCTGCCGCAACGGAGGAATACCAATGCGTACGGCGGCAACAGGGCCGGTGACCGAAGCAGAAGCGGTGGTTACGATGACGAGGAGCCGCATGCGCCAAACACCCTGAGCCCGGGCGGCTTCCACCTGTACAACATTTCCGAGATGGTGTCCGTCATGGGCAAACGAAAGAAGATGCCCACGACGCTCGGCGTCAACCTCAAGACTGGTGTCATTCTGATCGCACCAGAACGGTCTCAGGACGGCCCCTCGCAGGAATGGTCTGCTGATAAGATGACGCACTATTCGCGGGAGGGCAAGCACGTGTTTATGGAACTCGTCAAGCCCAGCAAGAGCGTCGACTTCCACGCCGGCGCCAAGGACACGGCTGAGGAGATTGTCAGCGCGCTAGGCGAGCTTGCCGGTGCCGCTCGTGCCGAGGGCCTGCGCGAGGTCATCCTCGCAGGCACCGGCCACGAGCTAAAGAAGGCCGTGGTTCTGTACGACTTTATGGCCCAGGGCGACGACGAGGTTACTGTAGCCACCGGTGACGAGGTCATCGTCCTCGACGACCGTCGCAGTGAGGAGTGGTGCCAAGTGCGCCGTGTTAAGAACGGCAAGGAGGGTGTCGTGCCGCTGAGCTACGTCGAGGTCACCGGCAGTATTACGTCCGATATTCCCCCGCAGCCGATATCCGGGCACCACTCACCCGAGCCGAGCTCGCCCACTACGAACACGGCCCCAGCCATCTCGACCTCCATGGCAACTATCGGTGCCAGATCTACGGTGAAGCAGAACCGCCTGGAAGAAGAGCGCCTGACACGCGATGCCGTGCGCGCAGCGGTGCGCGACGAGTCAAAACGAACAAACGAGGTAGGCCACGGCGTGCATCCGCCTGAGAGGCGCAGTAGTTTATACGCAACGAACGTTAACGGGGGTGAACTACAGGGGCAGCGCAAGAAAGAGAATGGCAACGGCAGCAGCTCCCGCTCGGGCAAGGCCAGTACGTATATTATGCATCCCCCGCTCATACTCGTTGTTTTGTTTTGTTACGGCTCCCCGCTAAGACGATTTAGAACCCGATGCGTCCAAAGTACGGACGTGGACCGATCGCACCAAATCCTTCAGCGTTGATGCGCAGTTCCTAGGTCTCAAGGACGGAAAGATCAACTTGCACAAGATGAACGGTGTCAAGATTGCCGTGCCCGTGGCCAAGATGTCACTGGAGGACCTCGAGTACGTCGAGGCCGTGACGGGCGTCTCCCTAGACGAAGACAAGCCGCTCTCGAGCATGAAGCGCAGGTCCCAGATCCAGCAACAGCATGACGAGTCGCAAAACTCGTCCGGCACCAAGGTCGGCGCCTCCATCGAGCCCAAGAAGTCCGACTACGACTGGTTCCAGTTCTTCCTCACCTGCGAAGTCGCCGTGGGCTTGTGCGAAAGGTATGCACAGGCCTTCATTAAAGACAACATGGACGAGAGCGTCCTGCCGGACATTGATGCCAGCAACCTCCGAACTCTCGGCCTCCGCGAAGGAGATATCATCAAGGTGATGCGGTTCCTGGACGGCAAGTATGGCCGCTCGAAGAAGGGTGGCGACGATGGTGCCGAGGGCGGCGGTCTCTTCTCGGGCCCCGGTGGCACCCTGCGAAACAACACGCGCCGTGGCCGGCCCACGCCCGCCGCCCAGGCAAGTGACGTTGTCGATGCCAAGGCCTTCTCACAGCAAAAGTCGGGGGACGCCAGCAATGCGACGAATGGCAATCGCGTGGCATCACCAGTGGCACAAAACCCTGCAGAGAGAATTGCCCCGCCCCCAAAACAGGCATCTGCGTCCAGTGGTGGCGGGTTCGATGATGACGCATGGGATGTAAAGCCCTCCCGGCAGCCTGCCCCTGCTGCGACACCAGAGCCTCCGACTGTCCAGCGTGCTCCTGAATCCGCTCCACCACCGCCAGTTGCGAAGCCCACTGCTGCCCTGACGGGCTCAATGCAAGAGCTGTCCCTTCTCTCGCAGCCCCTGCCGGCAGAGAAGCTCAACCCCAACCCTCCACCCGCTATCACGCTTCCTGCGCAAGCAACACCCGCGGTGTCGCTGCCTCCTGTTCAACAGCAGCCTGCGCCGCAAATGCCGGGCGCGTCACCCGCGCTATTCGCTGGCCTGGCCCAGCAGCAGACCGGCATCCAGGGAGTGAACGGGCTCCAGCCACAGCAGACGGCTGCCTTTGCTCGGGCGCGGCCCATGGCTCCGCAGTACACCCAGGGCCAGAGCGGTCTGCTCCCTCCACCTCCTTCACGCCCGCTTTCGGCGCCGCAGTCTGCCCAGCCAAGCGCATTCAGCCCACCCCCGTTGCAGCCCCACATGACAGGCATGGTCACCGGCCAGGTGGCACCGGCGGGCCAGAGCCTCAACGACATCAACCAGGCACGGATGCAGCAGCAATACCAGCAGCAGATGCAACAGATGCAGCAGATGATGCAACAGCAGCAACCACAGGGTATGATGCCTATGATGACGGGCATGCCCACGCAGCAGCAACCGCAGCCGACCGGATTTGGCATGCCCGGCCAACAATTTATACCACAGCAGCAAGCCCAATTCGGCCAGCCTGTGCAGATGCAACCCACCGGCTTCGGCGGTCCCTTCAACCCCGGTCAACAGCAGTTCGGCATGGCCCCACCACAGAGTGGCAACATCAACTCGATGCTGCCGCCGGCTCTCGAACCCCAGCGCACTGCCATGCCGGCGCCGCCGCCGCAGCAGCAGCAGCAGACTATGCAGCCCATTCAGCCCCAGCCAACCGGTCCCTTCACGCAGGGCTTTGGCAACCACGGCATGGCTCCCACCCCAGCACCGCTTTTGCCTCAGCAGACGGGGCCCCCGCCTCCTGTCCGTTTCGGTGTGACAGAGGAGACGAAGAAGTTGATGCCCCAGGCCACGGGCCGGCGCGCCAACCTTTCGGCAGCGAGTAAGTTCACGGGAACTACCCTCTCGGAAAATAATCCCTAACCCCTTCCACTGTATCCGTCGTACTAACTTCAGCTAGCTCCGGAAAACCCGTTTGGTTTCTAATGGCCGCGGAACGTCTTCACGCAGACAATATTCGTGTGTGGCTACTCTTATTTTTCATGTTATTTTTCCTGCCTCTTGTGCGTTTTGAAAGAGCAGGCAATAGGTTTCGTGGCGATCGATGTTTCTGTACCTCAGCAGGCGTCGTGTTTCCTCGCTCATACAATTAGCTGTCATTTTTTTTCCGTCCTTTTTTGACGCTTGTGGACCGCAACGCCACCTGTTTTGATTTCTGGTTTACAATGTCACTGTACTTCCCCCGTGCGTCGTGTATGTTTTTTGTCTGCATCCCCTTTTCTTTGGATTTTGCTTGTCTCCGACGTCTGTCTTCGCCGTCCTGTTTGCCTGTTTCTTTTTGGACAAAACTAGAGCATCAACATCGTATATAATTCTATCTCCATATACATAATAACATAGGACTTGTTTTAATTTCAGGTAACCAGATACCCCAGGTACGGAATAGGTACGGGGCAGAGTTATGCTTTGGACAGGCCACTTGATAAGCATGCTAGCACATCTTGATTTATGTGTGTTTTTAAGGGTAACAGGTTGATATGTGGCACCGTTTAGATTGAGTATTAGCGAAAAGAAAATGTATGGGAATTTTGCAGAAAATAGGAATAATCAACAGCGTAGATATTTTATTTTTATTTTATTTCGGTAAATACACACATATAAACACCAATGCGTGTGGAAAGTAGCAAAATAATTGCTAGGACTAACGGTAAGCAAAAGTAATAGGTGGGAAGTAAATTACAAACATATAGAATATAAAAGAAATAAAACCAGGCGTTCTACTCTAACGCAGTCCTTCCAACATTGTGAAAATATCATTATGTACAAAAAATAAAAAGGCAAAGAAATCATGATTAAAAATGACAGAAGAAATTCTCATCATCAGCCATAACAAAGTCTCTGCCTACCTCGACTGCGCTTAGGTTCAAGCAAGAAAACCACTCAAAAGCTAGATCGCAGGACGAATTGCAAAAAAAGCAAAAAAGCTTACCAACCAAATCAGGAGAACCAGAAAGCAATGTCTTGTTGTGCGGAGAACAAAAACCTCTTTACCCCTATACGAGACGTGAAATGGGATCCAATGCTAGAATCAAATCTCGAATCTAGATCTCTTCATAAACATGCATGCATATTCGGACTATGCAAAGCAGATCATAGTTTACACCCGCCACCTGCGCCGGTAGTCCATACCCCGCTCGATCACTGAACTTCGGTCAAAGAATCGTCGACCTTGAGCAGGTCTTCGACGGTGGCGCGGTGGCGAATGGTGGCGCCGTCCGCAGCTGCCGCACCGCTAGCGACGGCAGCCGCCTCGACAGGCGCCTCCTTGCCGGCCGGCACGCCGGGCGCCGGCTCGAACCGCTTGCGCACGGCCTTGATCATCTTGAAGAACCAGTGGACGTTGAGCGAGTTGAGAATGAGGTTGCTGGTGGCGTACAGCACGAAGAGCCACAGCGGGATGGGGCCGGAGTGTGCAGCAAGGGCGCGCACGGACGGGTCGTTGAGGGCATGGGGGTTGGCGACCCACTCGGGCGTCGGGCCGTCCCAAATGGCATTCCACATGTCGCGGTAGACCCAGAGGGACATGTAGTTGCCGTAGACGAGGCGGCAGGAGAAGAACATGCCGAGCAGGGCTATGCCGTTGTAGAGCTGGGCCCGCGAGCCCGTCATGCCGAGCTTGTCAAAGAACCAGTGGGCGTTGAGGAAGGGCGTGGACAGCTCGTAGAGGATGAAGACGGGGCCGTAGTAGTTGAGGAAGGGGCGGAAGCCAAACGAGAACACGGTGAGGGCGCTGACGGCGTGGGCGAGCAGGCCGGGGCCGAAGGCGTCAAAGTTGAGCACGGTGATGACCAGATCCCAGACAAAGTAGCCGCAGGCGAGGGCGGAGACCATGGCGGGCGTGCCCATGTAGCCGTAGACGCGCTCCTTCCAGTCGTCATGCATGTTCTTCCGCTCCTGGTCGACGAACATGCACCAGAGGGCGAGGGTGTTGATGAGGAGACTCTGGACCATGGAGACGACGTGGCTGTCCCAGTTGGCCTTTTTGGCGCGGTTCATGGGTTTGTAGATGTGGGGAACGTAGTAGTTGGAGACGACGGGCGAGACGACGACCTGCACAAAGGTGTAGAAGAGGGCGGCAATGACGACCTCGTGGACGTGCAGCGGCAGCGTGTCGAAGCCGAGCTTGTCGGCCAAGGGCTGGACGGCCCGGCTAAGGGCCGGGATCTGTGGGATGGGGAAGACGTCCTTCATGGTGGCGGACGACGCGAACCTGGAAAACCAGTTAGAAAAAGAAAAAAGAAAGAAAGAAAGAGAAGAAAAGGAATTATGAAAGGAGACGAAGAGAACACGAACCTGACGAGTGAATGAAGCGCTGAAGGAGACTCCCAAGAGAACAGAGACTGTACAAGAAACCAACAAGGCCGTACGACGGCCGAAGGAACCGTCTTCCGCTCTCAAGGCCGTGACGGAGAGCTTGCAAAGTCGGGGTTGAAGCTGTCGTCGAGGAGATTTGACAAAGGAGGCAAACTAGAAACTAGGCGACGCCGACGGGCTACATAGCAGAAGTGGCAGAGAACGTGAATTATGCAAAAGACACCAGCAGGAGAGGATGGCGAAGAAGAGGTAAAGTCGGGAGGGGGTGCCTTGGCAGCCCAGATGCGAGTTGACGACGGGAGGCAGCAAAGGCAGCAAAGAGGCACAAGGCAGGACGGTTGGTGAGCGCACAAGACGGCGCTGAGCAGATCCAGGGTGGGGAAGCTGTGAGTTTGTTGGGGAAGGGCTAGAACGCTAGACGGCTAGAGCAAGGTATTAGTGGGCTGCGGCTATCTTATCACCATTTTTGTATGTACTCCGTATTACAGCATGACCCTGTTGTTCAGGGGCCAGGCAGTCCGTTGGGCCGGTACAATATACTGTTGTACTGTTTGTACTGCTCTACAGTGCTGAGGTACATGTCGTGGCTTGCGGTGCCGAGGCACGGGAGGAGGCCATGCGACCACTGAACGGCAGGCCACGGCGCTACCCTTAGCACGCCACGGCTCACAGTGGCTCAGGTGGCCTGTGGCGCCTGACTCGCGCTAAGGCCCCACGACACCAGCACTGTGAAGCCTGTGAACCTGTGAAGCCATTCCCGCGTCTCGAATGACGACACACAACCATCCACCGGCCATGGCTGAGCTTCTCTATGACCTGCTGGCGATGGAGCCACCCTCCTCTCCCTACCCCTCCTCAGAACCACAGACGCAACCGTCCTGGGGATTCGGTCCGCCTGACCCCGATGCCCTCACCTATCTCGCGACGCTGGCGTCGCGGCCGTTGTCGTCGCTGCAGTCCGAGGAACCCCTGAAGCTGTCCCAATCGGCACACTCGCTGCAGCTGGCTCTCCAGGGCCTCGCGAAGAAGTCCTACCAGGCGGTGCTCGAGTCGGCCCAGCGCCATACTGCGCTGCGCACGGCCGTGCCCCAGCTTGCCGCCAGCACCGCCGACCTGCGCAAGGCCATCCCTTCGCTGGACGACGAGGCCCTGCGGTTCTCGACGACATTCCGCGCGGGCAAGACAACAGCAGCAGCAAGCTTCGCCGAGAGCGCTGCGCACAAGACGGGGACAAAGGGCGGCAAGGGGCCCAGGGGCGACGTGCTCGCCCGCCGACGCCAGGCCCTCTTGCTGTCGCGAAACGTCGAGCGGCTCGTCGACGTGCTGGAGCTGCCACCGCTCCTGGCCTCGTCCGTGGCTGCTGTGCCCGTTAACTACGCGTCGGCCCTCGACCTCAATGGCCACATCCGCCGCCTGCACGCCCTGTTCCCCGACTCGCCACTGGTCCGGTCCGTCGCGAGCGAGGCCGACGAGTCCATGCGGGCCACGGCCGCGAGCCTCATCCTGTCCCTCAAGGTGCCGGGCCTGAAGCTCGCGGCGTCGCTGCGGACCATCAGCTGGCTGCGGCGGGTGCTGCCCGACCTCGAAGCGGCGGCGGCGGCCGTCACATCCGAGTCGACGCAGGCCTTGGCACAGTCGGTGGCACAGTCAGGGGTCCAGTCAGGGGCCCATTCGCGCTCGCACCACGACGCGGCCGCACAAGAACGGGCCCTGGGCGCAGTGTTCCTCGTGTGCCGGCTCGCCACGCTCACCGCCATGCTGGACGCGCTGGCGCCATTGCGCGAGCTGGCGGACCAGGAACAGGCGCGGCAAAAGACGATTGGCTCGGCAAATGCCTGGTCGGGCGGCCAGCAGACGGAGCGGTACCTCAAGCGCTACATTGAGATTTTCCGCGAGCAGAGCTTTGCCATTGTGTCCATGTTCCGGAGCGTTTTCCCGGCAGCCACAGGAGCACCGTCAACGACCAGAGAGGATGACGCGGATGCAGATAGCACCAGCGGCAGCGGCAGCGGCAGCGGCACAATCAATGGCAAGACGCAAAAATGGAAAGGCGAGCACAACGGTGATCACGGCCGGCCTAGCGACCCTCTCGACACACTCGATCCCCTCGAGGCATTACCGCCTGCCCTGGCGACGTTCCCCTTGCACCTCGTCGACATGCTGCTCGAGACGCTGCGGCAGTACCTCCCCGCCGTGCGCGACCAAGCGGCGCGCGACAGCCTGCTGACTCAGGTCCTGTACTGTGCGGGCAGCCTAGGCCGCTTAGGCGGCGACTTTGGCCTCTTTTTGGCAACGCTCGACGTGGGCGACGACGCCGAGGCTGAGTGGGTGGAGGTGGTGCGCCGGCACAGGCAGCTCGCCGGACGGTTGGAGTCGATTGTGGGCGATCCTCGCGAGAAGCGGTGACGTGTATGAAGAAAGGTGTTTACGAGTCACTTTTGCCACAGGAAGGAAAGCATAGAGGGTATTAGAAAGAGGTGAAACGCCTCAGTCAAATGAATGATGATACTTGCATAATTGCATTGACCTGTGAGAGCGTCGCGCTGATGCGGCAAAGTGCGCTGACTCTATCTCACATGATTCGTATACACTAACGGACACGACAGACGCGACGCCATCATGTATCTTGCATATAGTCGTCGTTGATTTTGTAGTACATCGACGGACGAGGCCGTCTCAAAGTCAAGTGTAGAAGCCAATGATGTTAGTGGATTTTTGGCACTAAGACGTAGGATGGGACACCACTGGGAAGACCCCTAGGCGAGCCCCCCAAAAGATGCTGGCTCACCGCCTTTATTTTGCGGCAGAAAAAGTCTGGGAACGAGTAGCGGCAGAAACTTTTTTTGCTGTAGCAGCAGACAGCCTCACTTATTATCGTGAGCAAAGGGGTATCGTGGCTTATTTTTCTTGATTGTTAATTGCAAACCCGCCTCATATTTCCACAGAAAATCTCACCCATATTCAAGATGGTCAAGGACAAGAAAGCCAAGGCTCCGGCCGCAGAGGCTGCGTCGAGGAAGTCAAGCAGAATCTCCGAGCAGGTGGTGAAGCGCAAAGGTTGGTTGACGATGATATGATGGACGGCAGCGACAGCCAGGTGATCTGGAGCCTCTCCAAAGACCGATTGCTGACATTATTTCCTCCACAGCCAACGAGGAGGTCTCGTCCCCAGCCACGAAGAAGCGCAAGGCCGTTGAGGAGCCCGTGACGAAGGCCAAGACGACGACACCCGCCAAGACGAGCAAGAAGAAGGCCGCGGCCGCGGCCGAGACGGAGGACGCCGAGGCGGACAAGGAGAACGACATCGAGCAGACAAGTGTGGCCGTGGAGGACGACGCTACGACAAAAGCACTGGTTAAGGAGATGGATGGCGACGACGAGGACGATGCGGCCAAGCGCGGCGCCAGCCTGTTCCAGCCGGGCCAGGATGTCGGCAAGGCACCCGCAGCGGCCGTGAAGAAGGCCGCCCAGGTCAAGGCCAGCAAGGCCAGCAAGGCCAAGAAGACGAGCGGCAAGGACGCGAAGGAGACCGAGACACAGAACGGCACCGTCGCTGCCACCTCAACAGACGCCAACGGCGCCGAGTTTGGCGGCGTCGTCTACGTCGGCCGCATCCCCCACGGCTTCTTCGAGCACGAGATGCACAGCTACTTTAGCCAGTTTGGCGACATCCGCCGGCTGCGCCTCTCGCGCAACCGCAAGACGGGCGCCAGCAAACACTATGCCTTTATCGAGTTCGCCGAGCGCGAGGTCGCCGACATTGTCGCCAAGACCATGGACAACTACCTGCTGTTCGGCCACCTGCTGCGCTGCAGCGTCGTCCCCGCCGAGCGCATTCCCGCCAACCTCTTCAAGGGCGCCAACCGCCGCTTCAAGGCCGTGCCCTGGAACCGCATGGCCGGCCGCAAGCTGGCCCAGCCCAAGCCCGAGGACGCCTGGACGGAGAAGATCGGCCGCGAGGCCAAGCGCCGTGCCGAGCGCGCGGCGCTGCTCGAGAGCAAGCTCGGCTACGCGTATGCTGGCCCGACGCTGAAGACGACGGACACGGTCGAGGCGCCGGCGGCTGAGGAGGAGGCAGAGCAGACGACAGAGGAGAAGACGGAGGAGAAGACGGAGGCGACCAAGACACTGGAGGCGCCCACGGCCGCCGAGGACCCGGTTGCCGCCATCGCCAAGGCACCAGCAAAGGGCAAGAAGGCCAAGGCGAAGAAGGCGGCTGCGTGATGATGCGACGAAAGCGAGAAAGAGAAAAGAGGTACAAAACAACAGCATGCCTTTGGGTTTTTGGGAGTTTAGATTTGTCCATGTTTTCATAGTGTCTTTTGCACCTGTTGATTTTAATAGCATATACTTCATGCCATACTGCAGTACGTTTTTAGGGCAAAGCAAGTATCGTGCTCGAAGTATTTCCCAGCATGAATGTTGCCTCGTCGCGCGACGATGTCAAATCGCCTCTCCGCGTCCATACCAGCGGCTTTGCACAGCACATGCGCACGCCGGCCGACAGAAACATAGAAACATAGTAGCATAGAACTGTACGCCCAAAGCGAACCTCGCACGTCCGCGTAAAGAGACTCTGTGCGAGGATTATAAAGGGCGCTGGTGGTCTCTTCTCCTTCGTCCTCACCGAAAAGATCGTTTCCAGCAAAATACCGCCCTGAAGTGAGCCATGGCAGAAAGCAAAACGCACACTGCGTCCGGGGCCATCACTCCAGTGGGAAGGCATGCATCCTCCCTGGCGCAGTCGTGCGATCGCGCGAGAGGGTGTGCATGCCTTGGGGTCGACAAAGTGTTCAGTTTGAACGAAAGAAAGAGAAGAAAAGGCCCTAAACGATTTCGTGCGGTTCCTTGCCAAATAAAGTCCTTTGGGCGCTGAATAGTGGGTCCAAATTTGCACACCGCATCGGTACATGGCTTAAGTACATGCTGCAGATACGAAGCTCGTGGCGGCAGAAGTACCAAACTACCGCCGCGCTTTACGAGGCAATCAGCATGGTAATTGGCGGGTGTCCTGGCCGCTTGTTGCTTTGCGTCCTGACTTTATTGTGTAGTTTACAACCCAAAACCAGAAGCAACGGCTCCAAATTGTCGAGATATGCTGGGCCGGGAGTGGTTTCCAGAAGCTAATATCGCTGTAGACGACAGAGGCCCAGCCCGCTAATAGGGCCTGGCCACACCACAAGACCGACTGGGGCACCGTTTTGGCTTACGTGTTGGCGGACGAGGCGCCCCAGAAGGCGGTGCTATGGGTGTCCATCAGAGGCTGAGAAGCGAGAAAAACAGGAAAGCGCGACACAGGCTGGCCAAGTCACCTCTGCGACTGAACTGCGCAACGCTGCACCGGCGGTCTTCTACTTCCCACTCGCGCCTTCTTCATTCCACTCGGCGTCTTTGCTCTTTCCCCTTCCACCACCCTTCCATATCCCTTCTTCAAACCAACTTTCGCTCACCAACTGCAGTCCTTTCCACATCTCCAAATGCCACATAAACATTGCACACAAAAGACGTCATTATCGAGGGCCCCGACATACATACTCCAGCTCCGACCTCGAGCCTATCTCGAACGACCTAGTACGCCCACCGTGCGTCCCCCGCCCACTGCAACAGAGTAAAGCACGACGCGACAAGCACGCCCAAACGAGCCAATCGCCGCCACTAGACGAACGGGGGGGACTCAAAGCCAGCAAAAGCCAAAAACCAATGCAGCTGCGAGGGCGGAGCTTGCCTTGGACGCTGGCCCGCGAATACACCTGGCCTTTCGCTCATCGTATATATTGACTTGCTTTCGATCCCTTCGTACACAACCCACGTTCGTCTTTCTGCGCTTCCATTTGCCCTCTGCGCCCCCTCCAGAGGAGCTCTCCCCTCCAACACCATGTCGTTCTTTGCAAGATCATTACCACTGTTGGCGCCCCAGAACGACAGCGCCCCGTCAACAGGTTTGTCCTTTCTTCCCCTCCTCGCTCCCTTTGTTTGTGAAAGCATACTGCGCCTCCGGCTTCACGATACTTGTGACGCTTTGGTCCGACCAGCTAACACTTCGCCCGTTCACCCTGTTAGGTGCTAAGAAGAAGAACAAGAAGAAGAAGTCTGCGGCTGCCAAAGCCAATGCTGCGCAGGTCGCTGCTACGGATGCATCCCCAACAGAGCCAACTGGCCCTGCAGCTTCTACCGAAGATCTCGAGTCACAAAATGGTGCCGACCGCGACGACGCAGGCGAGGTTGTAGCTGAACCTTCAAAAGACGAGCCACCAGTGGTAGGTTCCTTGCCTCTCTCTTGGTCCTTGTTACTGGCTCCTTCGAGATTGCTACACCCCAAGAGGCCACGCATGGACCACCTTTTGCTAACTGCCATTGGACGCAGCAGAAGCCTGTCAGCGACACCGAAACACCTGCAAACATAACGACACCGCCCAACCCGATAAAACCGTCGACCAACGGAGAGGGCGGTAGCGACGGCAACGGCAACGGCAACGGTCACACTCGGAACGGCTCGACGGCCAACGGCCACGCGATACCATCCCACTCGAAGACCGACGCCAAGAGTACCGAGATTAACGAGGACGGCGATAAGGACACGTCCGCTGCCGGTCGCAACGGTGACCGGTCCTCCGACTCAGCAGCATCGACGCCTTCGTCGCCCACCACCGCTGCATCCCAGGCCACAAGCACAACCCCACACGCTGCCTTGACAATGAACGATGATCCCGAGGGCGACTCGGGCCCCGCTGAACTAGAACGACTACGACAGCAGGTTGCTGAGCTTCAAAAGGCGCAGGAATCCCACGAGGAGGAAACGAAAAGGCTACGGTCCGAACTTGAGGACACCGAAGCCCAGCGCGACGCAGCAGACAGCCGGTACGATGATCTCGTGACCCGGGTTGAGAAGCTCAAGGAGAACATTAGCTCCCGGTTTTTGCGCGACAAGGAGGAACTGGAGGAGAACAGAGAACGCATTGAGGAGCTCGAGGCAGAAAACGAGCGCCTACTTCAAGCCAAAGCCAACGCTGAGGCTTCCACGGCTGCTGCCGCTAACGAGGTGGCACGACTGCAACGGGAGCTGGACGTCATTGATAACGAACATGACCGCGAGCAGGAAGAGATCCGGAACCGCACCCAATTGTCACAGCAGAACTGGCAGCGCGAGAAGAAGGAGCTGATGCAGCAACTGGAAAGTCTGCAAGAAGAACTGATAAGTACCAGAGAGAGCATGAACGACTGGGAGGTCATTGCACTCGAAGAGCGCAACCGTACCACCTTGCTGGAAAGCAAGGCGTCTGATCTGGAAGAGCAGGTCGGGGTCCTGCGTGAACAGTACGAGCGAGCCGCCGAGGACCGCGATACACAGGCCGCTACTGTCGAGAACTTGCAGCGCTCCCTGGAGGATCTCCAGATCGCACGCCGGCACGAGCTGCGCGAGATGGTCCAGGAATCGGAGGCCAAGCTCGATGCGGCCGAAACACGCGCACAAAAGGCCGAGAGAGAGGCTGCAGCGGCCAATGAAGAGGCCGAGGTGCTCCGGACAAAGCTTGCGCATGCCTCTACCATGGAGGTGGAGTTGAAGGAAAAAACTGCCGCTCTTGCGAAACTTCGGCACGAGTCGCTGGGTCTGAACGAACACCTCATTAGGGCTCTCCGCTTTATCAAAAAAATGAAGCCTGAAGAAGCCGTAGAGCAGTATGTCGCCTGCGTCCTGACACGCCTTCGTTGATCCAATTGTAATGCTAACAAATGTCTAGGCAAGTCATGACCAACCTCTTGCTCCAATTCTTGCAGATTGACCGGTCGGACCCCAAGAAGTTCCAGGTGCTACAGGTCATTGCCGGTATGCTCCATTGGACCGACGAGGAAAGGGAACGGGCCGGTCTCGCGCGGCCGGGGACTTCGAGCAGCTCGCTGCGACTACCGGCCTCTCCGTTTGGACGGACACCCAGCACGCCTTCCTTGAACACCGAGTTTCTCTTGGAATCCTCGTCGTTGTCCGGACCGCCTCCTACGAACAAGTCCCTCAGCACCATGTTCAAGGCATTTTTGGAAGAGAGTGTCAACGAAACGTCTGCGCCGCCCGTGTCAGCGGATGACCCGTTGTTGACGGCACTGCTAAACACGCGGCCGTCAGGCTCAAGATCAACCGACACGAAGACATCGAGCAGTAGTTCGTCGGGAGCACAAGCGTCTGAAGCTGGGCCGTCTCCTGCCGCACCGTCTGGTGCAGAGACATCTGATGCCGGAGCGCCCGAGAAGACCGATGCCGCATAATATATTTGAAGCCAGCATACGCGCGCGCACACACACACACGGAAAAGGGGACGCGGAGTGTTGACCTCGATTACCGATGCCTTAAGAGGAAGTTCGTTACTATGGCGCGTGTACTCTACTTGTGTTTTATTTTCCTCTTTTTTTATAAAATGATGTGGGGGGTGAACTCGATCTGCTGGACTTTGGGGCATGTACACTGTTTCCTCACCGACGGAAGCACCAATGTGAGAAGATAAAAAGAAGCATGGGGCAAGGAGTTTTTATTTTATTTTTATTTTATTTTTGCGTCATTTTTATTGTTGTATTTTCCTACGAGCATTTTTTTCTCTTTTCTATTTCGGTTGGCCTTCATTCATTCACGGTGCCCTTTTGTTGCCGTGGGCAGTCAATGTCTCCGCCCAGTGAGTCTAAAACAATGACGTTTCGTAACCGCTCCCTATTCTCGGTCCTAAGGAGATAGCTAACATTCTGTTTATAATAATAAAGCTGTTTCGGGACGTATTAATGAGACGAAAACATGGTATGTTCTTTGTGAATGCCCACAGTTCAACGTTCACTACGGTGACGACGGCTTCGTTGTGAGACAACGCAGTCCACTGTCCCCTCATGGGCTGCCGGTTACCGCATTTTTCAGGATACATTGTCGAGTCTAGATCACGTGCCGCATTCACAGCAAGGGCGTTCCGATGGCGAATGTGCTTCAATGAAAAGTAAAAGAGGCCAGGATGCTTTCCTAAAGAAGAAAGGCTGACTCTTGTCTTGTATATTGGTACAATGCTAAAACAATAATGTTACAGTTTTGCTTGACCTTTTTGTTTGCATACTCATACTCTTACTAGATGGCAGAACAAAACAAAAGAAGCCAGAGGAAAAATGATGGCGAGGCACAGCGTCGAGAGAACTATTTCTAGTTCCTTCTAAGCGCAAACCGCCCCTATATGACGGCAGTGGTCCTTTCCGCCCTCAAAGCCTCCCCTCCCACCATTGCTCAGGGGTATCTATTAGTTGGTAGTTGGTGACGCCCTCACGATCCTCGTCCTCGTCACTCTCCAGAGAGACGATGTCGGATAGAGAGAACGTCGAGTGTTTGCTGGTGGTTTCCTATTCCAGCAGAGGAACAACACAAGGAAAGGTTATTAAAAAGAGGAAAAATCATGGTGGCCCCGAATAAATGCCTGCCGTACAGAGAAAGAGTGCTGCTAAAAATCAAAAGAGATAAGGAAATATGTCCAAACGAAGTGAGGATGATGTGGCAGTACATTGTAAAAAAAAAAAAAAAAAAAAAAAAAAAAAGCGGATATGCAAAAGTGCAGGAAATAGGCTTTGTATAGAGGCTTTTTTGGCTAGAAACACAATGCTGAATAGAAACGTCGGTTTAAAATCAAAAGGTCCGAAGTGTCGCGATGTATGTACAAGGAGTTGATGATGCGGGCCATGGTCGTGTTGGCCGGTCGTTTTTTTGGTGTTTTCGTCTTACACAGCCATGGCAATGGCGGCCACAATGCAGACGACCGACACGTAGACGCCGCCACCCTCGAGGTGATCCGCGGGCGACGTCGCAGATGTTGACTTTGGCGCAGCCGCACCCGAGGACTCGGCGACGGTCGTGCCGGCGGTCTCGTGGCCACTCAGGCCCGGCAGCGAGGCAATGTTACCTCCGCCCTTGCCGGCGGACGACGGAGAGGACGACGAAGGCGATGTGGTGGTGGGCGACGTGTTCGAGGCGACGCCCGAAGAACCGCCACCACCGGACGACGACGAGCCGCTAGAGGATAGCGCGGTCTGGGAGGCGGTGCTGCCCGACGGGGCCACCATGGAGCCGGGCGCGTTGATGGCCAGCGTGGCGAAGCCGATTCGGCGTTCGTCGACGTCGAAGACGGCGTAGACGTTCTTGATAAAGAGGTCGCCCAGCAGCCAGGCGTTGGCGATGACCGCGTGGCCATAAATGTTGCTCGTACAGCTGCCGCTGTTGTTCGGGTCGGGCGACAGCCAGTCCTTGCTGGAGATGTTGTAGGCCACGCCGGAAAAGTAAACGGTCAGCGGTTGGTTGGAGGTGCACGGCACCGTGTAGGTCATGCCGCCATCGGAGCTGCTGGCGCCGGGGATCTGCTGGTGCAGGGCGGCCACGTCGGTGGCGGGGCCGAACACGTAGGTGGTGCCTGTGTCAATGTACGCGAGGCGGCCCGTGATGCCGGCCTTGCCGCCGTTGTAGCCCAAGTCGTCCATGGGAATGGCCCACATGCCGCCGCTGGACGAGGACATGGGTGTGTAGGACAGGTTGCCCGTGTACTTGTCTGGGTTGGTGGCCCCAAAGATAATCTCGCCATCGTTCGTGCCGCCGCCGTCGTCCCGCCAGAGGGCGACGCCGAAGATGTTGGACGTCAGCTTCTTGGCGGACTGGACCGACTTCCAAAAGTTGTCGGTAACACCCTCGCTCAAGCTCAAGCCCAGGATGCCGTCAAAGGGGAACTGCGTAAAGTCGATGGAGGTCGTCTTGGCGACACCGAAGAACATGGTCAAGCTCAGAGCAGGCGTAATGCTGATCGTGTCGATGACCAGGTCGCCGGAGACGGTGCCCGAGCCGTAGGCGATAGTAAAGGTTTCGCTCGTCGTCTGCAGCGTTTTGGAGTCGGCGGCGCCGAAAGTGTTGTGCAAGGCGCAGGCGGAGGACTTGCAGTCGGGGCCCATGACCCACGTCGTGCCGGCGCCTGTGTCGAGCAGCATCAGCAAGGGTGTCTGGTCGGACCCAAACCCGGCCTTGATGAAGTACGAAAAGTCGTCGCCGTGCTGGTCGATGCCCACGGCGTTGGAGGCGGTCGGGGCGGTGGCGGTGACGATATCAAAGTTGTTGGCCCGCTTCACGGCAGCGTAGTCCGCCTTGTCGTTGGTTGTTGCCGTTGCAGGCGTGCGTGACTCGAGAGCGTGCTCCGCGGCAGGGGCGTACTTGCGGGCAAGACGGTGGGCCATGCGCTCAACTCTTGCCTTGAGGGGCTCATGTCTGATCTGGAAGGAGCGTTAGCAGGCGGGGGTAGGTACGGCCATGTGCAGCCACAAAGGGAAGGCATGAGAGCAAAAAAGACAAGGATGCTTTAGGAGGAGAGAGGAAGGAGCTCCAATTTTGCAGCTCGACAAAAGAAAGTAGCGGAACATACTCGGGGGTGTGCTGCAGGCCTCCGGCCAATCTTGAAAGTCAGGCCGTCGGCCGCCTTGGCCGGCAGAGACCGGCGGGCATCTTCTGTGGTGGCATCTTCGACGAGACTCGAAGAAAGCTGGGCTTTGCAAAGCTCATTGTCCTTGGCACAGACGGATGGCGGGAACCAAGGGAAGAAGGCATGGACTGCCGTGATCCATAGGACGAAGGGCAGCAGAGCTGCACTGCTGAGCATGATGGGTGGGCAGTTTGTGAGTTATCGGGGGCCAATCTTCCCTTGCCGCCCGTCGTCTCGCTCCTGTTGTCCGTCGGTAAGCTGTATGTGGTTGCGTCGTTTTCGACCGATGCGATGGAGAGCAAGTGCGTCCACTGAAGGAGACTTGCTGCGTGCACAAATCGGCAGGTCCGGGCAAGATCGTTTGTCGTTATTATTGACGCTGAGGATTCCAGATTCTCAGGCTCGGCATTGACATTGGAACGGAAATGAATGCAACCGATGCTAAAATAAAAAAAATAAAAAATAAAAAAAAATAACGAGAATCCGGATAACGAAATCGAAAACAAAAACGGGCAATGCAGACGAAACAAAAAAGCAGAATGGGCGGCTATCCGATGAGGTATTACTGCTCCGATGTTATGTGTTTTCCGGCTCGCTTCGTGTGTGGGTGATGTTTTGTTCCACAAGACAACCCTTTTCGACGGTTGCAGAGGTTATGGAGGAGGAGAGAGGGGGAGGAAGAGAGAGGAAGGCGGAAAATGAAAAAAGGAAAAGAAAAGAGGGAGGAAACACAAACGAGGTGTTTGCGGCAGGGATCAAGAAAGGAAAGCCAGTAGATGCGGAGGAGAGGGTTTAAGACTGGAAAGAGAAACAGACGGGCGAGAGACGACAAGGAATGGGGGAGGAGTGGAGTGGTAGGGAGGTGGAGTTGGTCGTCGTTGAGTGTGTGGTGTCTATCTATGAGTTTATGTTGCATGGGTAGTATCTTAGAGCCTTGCACTCCGTAGCGCTGGTGTAGCGGCAGGAGACGACTCTCCTGCATCTCACATTCTGCATACCGTCCGTATGCACCTGTAGCTTTGTGTCTCTGAATTAAAAATAAACAGCTAACTGAAAAAGTACACCCGAAACAGAGCAAGTGCAGGGTGTGAAGGGAAAGAAACGACGATCTGCACAACGAGCCTGGCATATAGGAGCTAGAGAGAGTTGAGAATAGCACCAGCAGGGAGGAAGAAAGCTAAGAGGTAGAATATGGCCCGTCCAGGGAGGTCGACAAGCCCGAGAGTCGAAAGCAATTGTTGAGGCACACAGAGAGAGCGAGCCAGCCAGCCTCACTCCACACAAACAATGCCCCTTTTTTTTTGGAGCTTGCACTTATGTAGGAGCTAGTCGTACGCCCCCAAGAGAGCATGAGTCGTCCAGTCGAAATGGTAATGGACTGGAAATAGACTATGGGAGCTACTGTTTGAAAACGCCGCCAGTGGCCACATTGTTTTTGTGTTGTGGGTTAATTGAAGCGCCGAAACGAAACGAGCTAAAGAAACAGCCAAAAAAAAAATGGTGTTGTCCGGCCTCCGAGGCTAGATGTCAACCCACTCAGGCGCCGAAAACAGGTGAGGAACACGCGCGAACCAAGGAAAAAAAGGAGCGCCTACCCAAAGTACAGGTGGAAATACTCTGCAGAGAGAAGGCAGAAGACTAGGAAGGAAAGCTGTGGTGGAGACGACCATCAACAAAAACAGAATGCTGCGGTTTCGAAGAAGACAAAAGCGGCCAAGTATGAAAAAAAAAAACCTTTGTAGGACCCAAAAGAAACGATACAGAGTAGAAACGAGCGCACGCCCGATGGAACCTGTAGGATACTGCACCGCAAGGCGTCGGGCGGGTACTAAAAATGTGGTTTGAAATATTAACACAGGGAGTGTAGCTTGCAGCAGAGGGCGAGAGAGACAAAAAAAAAACAAGTGAATGGACGCTGATTGCTGCGGCTGGAATGCGGAGGGATCCTGGGTGATGGGACCAATGGCACAGCATACGATGTATCTTACGATGCAGTACAAAATATGGATACGTAAGGGAGAGGGCGGGGACCAAGAATAAAGAACAAAGCTGTGAAGAGAACAGTGGTTGGAGAGGCGCCGGATGACATGGAGCGAGGAGTGACTCTGAAAGGGACTCGTAAAGGTTGCAATGTTCAGAATCTTGACAAAAAAATACAAAAAACAGTTGGCCGTAAGAGAACACAGAAAGAGAAGGGGTGGAAGCTATTCAGATCGAGGTCGTATCAAGTGGAAAACAAGCAACGGTGGATCGTTCGGGGAGAGCTGGGCGGCTGGGCGTCTGCATGTGCATCAGTTTCAGTATCCTGTGGCCTTTCGTTTTCTTCCGTCTGTTTCGTGTCTTTTGAGTCTGACTTGGGCCTGGCTTGTGCTCTTCTGGCCCTTGTCGTTCCCATATTTACTTGTGGACCCAGCCTTTTGCCAAGAGACTGAGTCGGCTGGCGGTTGGTTGCCGTCTGTCTGGGTTTCTGCTTCTCTGGCTCTTTTGTTGGCAGCCCCGTCTGGTCTGTTTGTCCATTTGCCAAAGTTTCGTTTCACCGCCACGGCGCCTTCTCCCCATGTGCCCAAGTTTCTGTCGCTTTGCACTCCCTGTCTTTTTGGTATCCTGTGGCCGCTGTGGAAACTGACAAAGAGGGATCAGCAGGGCATGCAGGATCTTGAGATGTTGTAGAAAGAGGCGAGAGATTGACGAGGTATAAAAAAAGAGTGACAGTAGGCTAACCAACTGAATACGAGAAAATGGCTGAGGCTACCGGACCACGGAGCATGGCTCAGAGCGAACCTCCGAAAAGTCTGAATAAATGCAACAAAATAGGGGCGGGCCAGTGCACCCCCCAGATTGGGGGCCAGAGCCCCACTGGGTGAGGAGCAACACAAAAAGGACAGAAAGAGAGAGGGTGAGAGTGATATTCTGGCAATCGCAAAACCCATACCTGCTTTTGTGAGATACGGAGTGTACGATGTGCATAGTAGAGTGCACGTCCAACGCACAGCCGTACAAAGTACAACGTACACAAACGACCAATTCGATATGCAACGCCTCCTGAGTAGCCAACGGGATAACTGGATAGTGCTCGACGCAGGACCTCATATTCTTTCCCCAAGCGAAAAGGCTAGACCGGTCGGTCTGAGGTAGCGGTCTGTATTGTACTGAGAAGCGAGCTGCCGCAAAGTAAATTGATCCCGCCTCGTCAGAGTGCAGCAGGAAAGGAAGGCCAGACGCAAGTGAAGTCATAGATGCGCTCAACAGAAATGCAGCCGGTAGAAAAGGAGAGGACAACGACAGAGGAATGCGGGTGAGGGGGACGGCGAAATAAATTGCAGAAGCTCAAAAGGGGGGCACGATGTGCAATTGTCCGAGATGGAGAGTCTGCTCAAAAAGGAAAGGAGAGCCCGTTGACAGCAAACGAGAGCTACAGTGGGTAGAGGTTCATGACAAAAAGCATGGCAAACGGTCATGTCACTGACCAGGTTGGAAATATCATGGGGGAGGTTAAAGTGCTTTTTTGCCGCTCCCAATCTTAATCGACGGCGGATATCGCAGATGGAAAGAGCGGAGGGCGGTGTCGTCATTCACGATAGTGCCATCCACTACAAAAGCTCTGTGCGGGAGAGATACGAACGAATGCTCCGAAGCTCCTTCCTGGTCGGACTGAAAGATCACCTTTGTTGTGTCATGTCGCCTTCCTTCTCGCCAGTGTACTTGTACTGAGTATCTGTGAGCACGGGGGCCAACAGGGGGTAAAGCACGACCAGGCTTCGGAGAGTCGTGGCTTCCTTCTGCCCCATGCGTGCCGCCTTCAAGAGGGAAAGAGCGACCAGAAGACCGGGGAGGGAGGACCGACAGTCCCAAAAGGGCAGCTGCTTTAATGAAGCTGCCCTGCCCCCGGCCCCTGGCGTCAATCGCCTGCAGCATGTGCTGCAGCACATGCTGGCCCCAGCTTGCTGCCAAAGTTCATCTGACTGACAGCTAATGGTCGACCAGGAACCCCTCTCCTGTTGCTACCTTCTCCTTGTTCACGGTTGCGCACGGCGACTGACTCGGGAGATAAGAGCGCTGATGAGTGGCAGAATGAGGGAAAGATAGCCGCGTGCCAATCTTTTCTGTTCGGTAGTCAGCCATTCTGCCCCTATCACCATATGGGGAGACTTTCGCGCCGCAATGGCAGGCACAATGATCTGTGTTTATGCAGTCGTACGACTACGGAGTAGAAGAAGACGACACGATGGGCAGATAGGAAAGAGCATGCCCAGCATTTTCTCTCGCTTTCCCCATTTCTCCTCGTCTGTCTTGACCACGACGTCAGGGGCTAAAAAAAGAGGGGATTGGCCAAAAGCGGGTCTTTCTGGCTTGTTCTGTTTTGTTTACGACGTAATACTTCGTAGAGGAAAGAGGAGAGCGACACGGAAGGCAACTACGACGTACGATCATTCCGACTTAGCACAGATAAGAAAAAGGAAGGCACCGTCAGGAAAACAAGGGAAGGCGCGCAGGCGCTGGCCAAGAGCGTCTCCGTACGAGGATCCTTTCCCCCTTCTCCAACGCCCTGGCGCCAAACGTGGATCGTCAGGGCCCATCTCATCTTCATTTTCTCACTCTCTTTGCTGGCGGCATGCAACATGCCTACATGCCTGCGAATGCCTCACAACTACTCCGTGTCTTGCACGCTGCGAAGGCGCTTGCACAAAATGGCTGCTCCCAATCTTCTCGTCCCTTCAATTGACCCATTGCATCAGTTTGTCTCACCTGGCCCAGTATATCTTCAGCCAGGGGTCCGTTCATTTCAGCAGGGACCTAGTGCGGGCATGCTGGAGATCATCGCCGTTCGTTACGATGTACATAAATCCGTTACTTTGCTCATCATCATTCCGATTATCCAACTCTCCCGGTCGGTGGCCAGTTTCACCTCTGTTTGTTTCCGGCTCATCTCCATTCGAAATCTTGCACGGGATTGCATTGGATTCATGTTTTGCGATGTGCGTTCTTTTGTCAAAATCTGTCTCTGACATCGCTACTTCGTACAATCTGCGCCGTACTTTTGTTTTGTTTTGTTTTGTTTTGCTTTGTTTCGGTCCTTTTGTTGGTCAATGCACATCGCTACCATCCTCTTGTTTGCTGTTTGCCCCTGTGGCTTGTCTCAAGCACAACACTCAGCTTGTCGGCCTCGCTGCTTTCTCTTTGCGTGTGCCTCTTTTACACCCTTTCTCACCACCCAACACTCCCAACACCCTTTCATAGCCTTGTTTCTGCCACAACCAATCCTGTTGCACTGATGCAACCGCTGCATTGGGTCGCTCGGAACCGCCGTCTCAATTGAGGCACCGGTCCAACCACATTGGCCCAGTGGCCCTGCTGCCCTATTAGGGTTGTCTCGTTGTCGTTGGCTGAGGTGGTCTAGAATCTCGCCTGCGAGAACTGCAACCAGTCCCTATCTTCTCCCGTGCTCTCCGTGCCCGTCTCCTGCATAGTGCATGCATCAAATAGAGCGAAACGAGAAAGAAAGAAAAAAAAAGGAAAGGAAAGTAAGAAGTGATGAAGAGAAGCAAGAAAGACATCACGGCCCAAGACAACCAGCTGAAAACTGACTGACCTCGCCTCTCGCCAGGCGGATGCAGCGGATCTCTCGCGTCGTAGTACAGTTTTTGGGTCTGTGTTGTGTCGTCTCGTCTCGTCGTTTTTCGGCCTTGAGCTCAGTTGTCCTGACAAGTGTCTGTCTGATTTGTTCTGTTTCTTCTTTGTTTGTCGATTTGTCTTGACCGCCTGTACCTCCTCAAGCGCCTCTTCGTATCAGCAGCAAGACGGGCATCGTCGCAGGATTCAAAACAAGTACGACGTACGAAGCTGCCAAGTCTGGTTTCGTTGGTACTCTCGCTCCTGTCCCAAGAAAGCACTCCCTTGACCTTAACCCCTTGTTCAGTGCAACGACGGACTGGACGACCTTATTTTGACTTTTGGCTTTTTGTGTTCCCATCCGCACATGCATACGGACGGGACGCGGGATCCGCAGCAAGTTGCACGGTGTGACACGGGTTCCCGAGCCTCTGGGCGGCAGGAGTTTTGTTTGTTTGCCGGCCACCCGGGACCTTGACCTTGTCAGACAAGGCTAGGAAAACGAAGACATCGAAAAGAAAAGCAAACAACACAACCCCGGCTCAGAATGAGCTAAGGCGAGCCGATATAACATGCCCTCGGGTAATATAGTGCGGACAGCTGACGGTACGAGACTTTGTTTTCGTTTCCTTTCGTGAGCTGAGATGTCCACAGCGCAAATCGAATGGCTTTGTTTACTTTTTTGTCCGTATTCGGGGCAAGGTTGGCAACAGGAGCCGGTGGGCGTTTGTAAATTTAAATCCTGCTAGATGCTGTTTCCTGGGCTTGTCGATTAGACAAAACACTGGCAGGTGCAGTGCTGGTAACAAAAGTAGAACCAAGAAAACGAAGAAGGAAATGAGTAAAATAGAATAAAATGCAGAAAACAAAGGCTCGAAACAACCAATGCACATCAGAACTCCCCTGAAACCCTTCTTTTTCTTTTCTTCACGTTTTCACCCTGTGTTGCAGCGTGTGCTTATGCGCCCATGTGCCTATTTCTTCCAGCTCAGAAAGTTGAGCAAGTTGTTCCGCGGGTCCTCAATGGCGCCGTCAAAGACGCGCTGACGTGAAGCTTCGCTCTCGGGGGTGTTGTAGGAGGAAAAGACGCGGTCCAGTGTCTTGGACTCGGTGTGCAGCTGGTTGTGGACGTACATGGCGACCGCAGAGGCGACGCCGAGAGAGACGACGGAGCCGATGGCTCTTGCAAGCGGTCAGTGGACGGGAAACAGACCTGTGGCGGTTATGTAGATGTTGGTTGGGTTGACGTACTTGGAGGCCACAGAGGTAGACATGATGAATGTGGCAATGTATATTGCAAATTTATATTATGAATTGATATGAGGGATGCAATGTGGTGACGTGCTCGCCTCGGTGTAGAGTGCCGTATGTTGAGTCGTGCAAGAAGGGGTTTCCAGAGCGTGGCGATGTTTTGTGTTGATTATATCATGTGCATGAGTACTCCTGTAGTAGGACTGGTGTTGGATGGATGAATGTATGGAAGTGTTGTGGAAGGCTGAATGGGGTGATATGACCATCAAGAAACTCAAACATCACGACAGTCTCCCTTTTATACTGTCGTCGCCAGCGTCTCGTTCAGGACCGCCCATTAGCGGTTCCGGCCATTTTCGTGGTGGTCCGTATCCATTGTGTCCAAAAACAGACATAACACAGGCGACCCGTACAAGACGTGGTCACAATCGTGAGTTTCCGCCGTGAATGGCATGTTTGGCTGTGCCCTCCACAGCAGGAGAGTGAGGCTGAGAACTCGCGGTGATGAGACGGAGGAGTAGTTCGATATGTCACACGGTTTTTGGTGGTAGTCGCGTGTTAGGGCAGACGGAGAGCACGAGGTAGAGAGCGGCCGGCACTGACTTTAGACAGCCTCGACATGCGCTCGTTGGCCAGGCTGGAGGGTCTCGGATGGTCCCATCCACTGTGGTGTGACTTTGGAAATATTTGCGTCTTCGTGTCCATTCAGACGCTGTCGGTCCCTGTCTGTCGGGGATTTCCGCGGCAGCTTCCACTGAGAAATTCGCTGAAAGGGACAAGTTGGGGCCCGAGGCGCCCAAGGACGCCAGACTGGACTTGGCGGCAAGCTCCGATTGCGCCAGCAAAGCAACTCAATACAGCATAATCGCCCTCTTGCATACGGCATTTCCACGTATTCTCGTTGCCATGTTTGGATCTAGAAGAGCAGTATCATTGCAAGACTCTCTTCTTGAATGACGTACTTGCGGAGCGTTCCTGTATTGGTGTTTGTTACTCGGTCGGCATACAGGTAGTGCTCACTGTCGACACAAGGCTGAAGCTGACGGCCGGGGAATGACGGGGTACGTAAGCAGTTTGCATGTTAAATCGACGACCGAAAGACCAGAAAAGACAATGCAAATGTCCGAGAAATCGCAGGAGCGAGAAGCGATAGCAGACCACGGAGCGAAAATGTGTGAAGCATATTCGTACCTCGCCTTGATTTCGAGTCTACCTGTTGTCTTGCCCGCGACCGACTGTCGGCCGGCACTTTTCGCCTACTGATAGTCCTATCGGAACCTGTTGGAAAAGTTTCACATTATGTGCTTTACACCCTTGCATGGTGCTCTGCTCCTTCCCCGAGATGTGTTTGTGACATTGCAGTTTCCTCTTTGGGGTGTGGACAACAATCCCATCTTCTCGGCATCGTATTTTGTAGCCAGCAAACACATCACCATGTCTTCGCGAATCGTATTCCAAAGCCCGGTATTCCACTTTCTATATCACCACCCCGACCGGCCTTTCTGGTTTGATCCCGCAGCCCCGCCGGCAGCTCTGGGGATCGGGGATCCTGGGGCCGGCCCCAGGGACGGTGCCAGTCTTGGGGATGGATATAGCAGCGTTCACTGGCACAGCTCTGCCGAGGCACTTGTCCCACTTTTCCCTTTGGCCCTCCACAAGCAAGGTCCTGTCGTCCTTTGAACCACAGTCTTGTGCACCCCGGTGCGTCGGCGTAAGTATGGGGTAAATCTGCGCTTGTGAATTCCACGGCAGCTCGGCGCATGTGGTCCTCTCGGACGCGGCATCCATACTTTGTATACCTTTGTAAATCGTTGCCGTTCTCCCTGATATGTGTTTCCATTTGAAGTGGCATCATTCTCGCATACTTTTCTTTGGAATATCTTGGAGCCTTGCTTTCTATCTCTTTTATTTGTTGCTCAATTCTACCATGACGGGCAAGTAACACAATTTTGTCTTGATTGTTCCCTGTTTATTATTATTATTATTATTATTATCCGCCTTTCTCAGCCACTCCTGACTATTGGCGACTAGCTAGACAGAACCCTTTGGGGAAAAAACTGCCACAGAACTAAGTGTGTAATCTTTCTAGTTACAGTTTCGTGCAGTGGTCTCGAACGGCCACCAAGGTAGTATAAATAAAATAAAATAAACAAAGTAAATAAAGTAAATAAAATAAATAAAATAAATAAATAAATAAAATAAAAGAAACAAATAACGTAAAGAGTAAAGGAGAGTTAGTGTATCGTTGGGGTGCCGTTCTAGGCCGGAGTTAGCGACCGTTCGAGCTCCCTTACTAGGTTATACTCCGGGAGCCTACCGCTCCGGATAAGCTAGTGGAGGAGTGGTCTAGCTATAAGGCTGCTCTATAGCTGGTGGTCTAGTTCTTTAGGTGTTTATGGCTAGTCCGATGGCTATAGTGGTGTTATTATATAAGTTAAGAGGATATAGGTTATAGTCTTCTTTCTAACGCTGTATAGATATATGGGTGAGTTTATAGTTTATTAACGGTAAAGGTAAGCTTATAGGCTGATATAGCTGGTATAAATCTATATAAGGAGGCTGCTTTCGGCCTTTATAAGGTGTTAGTGGCGGTATTATATAGCTTGTGATGTTTAGTATAGTGTTTATAATGTAAGGGATCCTATAGAGTGGCCTTTACCGGTATCCTACTACTATAAGGCCTTCTAACGGTTAGTAACCCTAGTCTAGTCCGTCTCTTTAGGGGTAGGCGGCGGGGGCGGGGCGGGGATAGGCGTATAATAGTTAGTGAAAGGTTAAGGCTAGTGGATTATACTCTGGATAGCCTAAGCTTTTACCTAGTAGTCTGGCCGAAAGAGGAAGATAGTGCGGCAGTAGGCTAAATAAAGGTTTAATGATAGTATACCTACCTTAGAGTAGAGGAGGTGGATAGGCGTGGACCGGTAGGCCCTAAGGATAATACGAAGGTAACTATAGAAGATTAAGTTAAGGGAGGTCGTTAACTAACGGTTGCCCTTCTCTAGGAGGAAGACACTTACACCATAGACTACTATACTTTAGAGTACTATCGTATAAATCGTACGGGCCTATAGAAGTATATAGCCCCACGTCTTACTAGTAAGTCTTATAAGGGCGTAGCTTTATATAGTGAGGCGGCGTTTTATTTATTAGAGGTGCTCTAAAAAGAGGAGCTTCCTATCGAGCTAAATACCGAGGAAACGGGCTAACGGCCGGGGAGTAAGGACGGTAGCCCGGTTAAGCGTAAGCGTTATTGTTAGGGCTATATAGGTATAGGAGAAGTGGAGTAGCTCGCTCTTTACCGGCTTAAATATAACGCCTCTTAGCCTTACCCACTCTATAACAGTAGTTTACGCCTTTTGTAAGAGGTAGTAATAAAAGCCTATTATACGGCCACTTATAAGAAGGTTAGTATCATCTATAAACCTAAGGGTAATAGTCCTATAGTAGTAATAAAGGGCCTAATAAAGTAGTGAAGTAAAGAGGATAAATAGGATTAGTAATAATAAGGATCCTTAAGGGACGCCGGTAGTAACGGGCTATACCAGTACTATCTTCCCGTTAAAGGCTAACGCTATCATCCGGCCTATTAAGTAATTTATAACCCAGTTAATTAACCAGACTGAAAGGCGGAGGGCGTATAACGTATAAATAAGCCACCTATAGTGGACGTTATTAAAGGCGCCTTAGATGTTAAGTTAAAGGAGGGATACTATGGCGCCAGCGCCCCATGTATACCGTATAGCGTCAATAAGGAGGTAGGCCGCTAGCTCTATCGACCAGTGGCGCCGGTTACCTATTTGGCCTTCCGAGAGGAGGTGGTTCTCTTCTACTATCTTAGCTAGCTAGTAGGCTATAATAGCCTTGATAGCTTTACTAATGGTACTAAGGAGTGTAATTAGGCGCCACCCTCTCGCCTCTTATCTCTCTTAGGTAGTCTTATTAGGTTTTAGGATAATAATAGTACGGGATACCTTAAAGTATAACGGCTAGTGGCTAAGACGGAGGCTAGTAGTAGTGATATTCCGTAGCTACAGGAAGAGAGAGTTACCGCAGGCCTAAAGAAGTGCGTTTAATATTTAGTCTAGCCCAGGGGCCTTCCTTAGGGAAGTATAGTGGACGGCCGCCAAGACGTTGTCTATAGAGACGTACTAGCTAATAAAGATACAGCCGAGCGGCGTTACGGGCGACAGTAGAGGTGGTGCGGCGTTTAGGGTTAGGAAGAAGTAGCGAGAGAGGATCTCCGTCTTATTATTAACGTATATAGTGAGTGTACCGTTCAACCGTTATAGCGGCGGAAGGAGTAAAGGGGCGGAGGGGGTATAGCTTTAAGAGTGAGCCTACTTCTTTAGTCTCTATAAGTCCGCGTCTCTCGCTAAGGCCTTATATAGTACGGCACGCTAGTGGCGGCCTCCGGCTTAACGGAGGGCGCGTCTTTATATTCGGTGTACCTTATATATAGCGTTATATACGGCTATAGACTAGTCTCCGGTCTGTACTCTCCTCTCTATAGTATAAAGGGCGTTGGTAGTAGCGGTAGTGGCTACGTCCTATCTAGGACAGTGGTGTCCTTAGAAAGGTAACTTAACCGGGATGTACGCGTATATAATACCGGTAAGCTTACTAATAAGATTATTAGTTTAACGTTCTAGTTCGGTAATAGAGCTTGGTGATAGTGGTGTTAGGAGGAGAATAGCTTATCTAAGTGACGCGGCCTTATCCTAATCTAGTCGGAACTAGTAGAAGCCGTCTATTAGCACTAGTAGCGTTATTATTAGTATAAAGTAGGCTTACGGTATATAGTTAAAGCCTAGCTAATTAAGCGTAACGTATATAGCCCTAAGCTATAGTAAGGCCTACGTATAATCTATCGTTAAAGGCTAGTAGTATAACTAGTCGCCTTATAGTTATTATATTAGTGTATCCGGCGGCATTAGTAAAGATAGGTCCTATATATCCATAAGGTTAAGGAGGACGTTTATATAAGTAAAGGTCCGCCCGACCATATCCTAGAGTGAGTGGTAGAGGTTTACGTCTCTTATAAGGACGACGTTAATGTTCGAGCTAGAGTATAGTTAGTTAGTAAGGCGGAGAAGCAGTGAGTCTTACGGCTATAGGCTAAGTAAGAATAGCTTACTATAAACTCTAAAGATATAAAGAGGGCGTAGCCCTTACGTATAGATAATAATATAAATAAGGTCTTTTCTAGCTATATATTCCTAATAGGATAACGGTAGGCGCTTTATAACGTAGCCGGTAAGGCGGCCCTCTTCGGCCTAGAGTTTATAATATTTACTAGAGGCCGGCCTTAGAGCGTTACCACTCTTTATCTTAACTATCTCTTATAAGAAGATAACGTTGGCTCCAAGGGTGTCTATATAATATAGTGCTGTCTATATATAGTGGTTAGTTTTATATATATTCTATAAAATAATTACTACTATTAGAAGGATATAGGGGGGAGCTATAGCGTGTATATCGCGGTCGTTATATTAGGGCGGGCGGGCTATAGGCGGTGGCCTATACTACTAGCTTCCTAGTATTTGGTAAGGGTGTTTTAGTAGAAGGGGTAGGTATAGGAGTAAGCTGGGTATAGCCTATAGTAGTTCAAGTATTATCTCTTATTAAAGGGCTTATTATAAGAGAGGCTCTTATAGCCTCCTCTATAGTATACGTATTAGGGGGGCTTACGGCACCTATATATATTATAATCCTATATTTAGTAATAGTAGTAGATTTACGGCTAAGTGTCTTATTTATACGGGACGATATAGTAAAGGTAGTAGTTAAGGATAACGCCGTCTTATATAAGTAAGGCGGCGTCGGCTTTAGTAGCGATAGTAAGGTATAGGCTACTAAAGCTAGCTAGCGGGCCGTCCTTACAGACTATAGGGTGTATCTAAAGGACTAGGTATAGTATATTAAGTTTTATATAAAGGTTTAGGGAGAGTGTATCTATTAGTACACTATAAAGGATGACCTTTAGGCCGTTAATTATAGCGCCAGCGCTTAGGTTATCGGCCCAAGATACGTCTTTTACATACTACCGGTCTATCCCTTTAGGGAAGATAACGGCACTATCTCCATTTAAAAGCCGACGGACTATAAGGGCTTATATATAGTCCCTAACGGTTAACTTAATAGTATTAACGATAGTCTTATATAAGGGCGGTAACGTTATACGGCCAGTATAAAGGATCACCTCTTCTTATAGCGGTAGCTTTATTACTATAGCAAGTGTAGGGTTAGAGTTACTATAGCGTTAGTTTATTTATTATAGTAGGGGGGTGGTTTATATAGCCAGCTTAAAGGCGTACGTAGGCGGTAGGCCGGTAGTAGTGGCCGGCGTAGTTATAAGGTTTAGAGGCGGCGCCGTAGTAGCACGAAGCGTCTGGGAGGTAACGGTATAAAAGAGCCGTTATAGGATCATATTAATAGCGGCGTTAATACGGTTATCCACCTTATATACAATAAAGAGGGCGGTAGTAAGGGCGTCAGCATGGCCGTCCGGGATACCGTAGATCCTAGCGACATCCCTAGGGACGGCGGTAGTTAACGGTCCGATGGTTAGTGGGACGGTACACGTGGTAGTAGTCTTGGTCGGGGTAGAGGGAGTGGTAGGTGCGGCGTTACGGCCGGACGGTATAAAGGGCGTAATAGTGGCTGTCTCCCTAACTATACGGCTACACTTAGTCGGAGACCGCTACGGGCCTTTAGGAATAATAATGGCATCACTTGTATAGCGGTACAAGGGACTACTTGTCAGCGTGGCGCTGTCGGCCGTCGGTGGCCTCGCTCGCTTAGTGGCCGCCGCCGGGGGTGGCGGGGCGGGCGTGCCAC
>WNLO01000135.1:0-75163 GCA_021398005.1 Sporothrix luriei | reverse complement strand
CCCCCCGCCCCCCCCCCCCCCCCCCCCCCCCCCCCCCCCCCCCCCCCCCCCCCCCCCCCCCCCCCCCCCCCCCCCCCACTTTCGAAGGAGGACACTCCAAACGTGGTCAGAAAGATGCCATGGAAGCAATGATCTGATGTTGTCGGGGAGAAGTCATTTTAACCTCTGTCTGTAATATAAGACGTATTGGGGCCGACTGCATTTGCCGTAATGGCAAGACCAGCTGGAAAGGTCGTCTCCAGTTTTCTATTAACTTAAATGTGTGAGTTGACAGTGAATAACAAACGATAGCTTGTCATGACTATCCTCCATATATGGGGTATTGCGACTATTGACGTTTATAATTGCAGTCCATGATTTGTGACTTGCAGCTTTCTATCCCAAGACAGTAGGCACACAGGCAAGATGAATACATTCTCTTGCTTTGTGCAGTCTCAGGAGGAGGTGATTGCGGTGCCAGAAAAGAGCCGTCTAGGTCCACTTGACTCGGACGCAAAGACTTACAGTATGAGGCTTTCGACTTTGACAACGTCTATTTTGGCTACGTGATAGTCCCCGCTATGGTATTTAGCGCGTCATGGTAGTGGCGTGAGTGGGTGTCAGCGGCATCGCTAGTGCCCTAAAATCAGCGCCCTGCAATGCCCCTGGCTTCCCGTCACCAACCAGGGGCCGCGAACACGACCATGCATGTAACTCTCGCTGTGCGTTGGCTGTGGCCAATCGAAGCTCGCGATGCAGAGCTGCCTTTGACCTTTTTCTCAAGCTTCGGCCAGTTCAATTTGCATCTTGCGGTGACGCCCAAACGATGCTGCGAAAAGTCACTCTTTTGATCTGAGCCTAGACTGTCGCTACTTCACTGACAGTGCAAAGCCCCGCCTAATTGAAGTACTCTGGTCAAAGAACAGTGCTTATAAGCTGCTCAGGCGAGACCTGAAATTTTCGACCAAAAAAAAATAAGAAAGGCACCACGCTGTGATATTCTTGCCCTGCACCACCCAACTGAGCATTGAAGCCTCCTCTCTCACCCCTCGTCTCTTGCTATGGATATTCAACTGCCGCCCGAGTTCCCCCAGTCGGCCATCGACCAGTTCGACCTGCTTCGCGAGCAGGGCCTTCTCTTTTACTTTCCCACCGACGGCGAGGTTGTCCAGCACAATGGCTTCAACGTACTGTACCCTACTCCTGCCCCTGTCTCTATCTCCTGTTGTTCTGCTCTAACTCGTCCAGTTCGAATTCAAGACGTCCCCGTCCATTGCCCGCAAACCCATCCTTGCCGCCGATGCTCCGGAGCGACGTGGCAAGGGCGGGCCCTTTGTCGACCCGGACCCGGCCTTCGTCGTGGCTCGCCCGGGCCCCGACCATGTCGTCGAACTGAGCATGCACGCCATGCTCCGTCCACACTATGTGCTGCACACGCGGCTGTTTGCACCGCAGACGGACGACCTCGACGCCGGCGACTGGGCGGCGACGTGGGCCGTCATGGCTGCCATCCGGGACCGCGGCCACGAGCCGCCCATGATGATCTACAACTGTGGCTATGAGGGCGGTGCCTCCCAGGGCCACAAGCACGTTCAGGTGTTCACGGAGCCGAACCCGGGCTTTACCCTCTTCCCGGCCGAGGCACTTGCTCTGGCCGAAAAGGAAGCCGGCGGCAAGGCAACGACAGAGTCGAGAGACAACGCGCCCATCGTCCAGCACCCGACCGTGCCGTTCCAGCACTTTGTCCAGCGCCTGACAGGACCCATCACGCCCGACTACATCCTGGCCGTCTACCAGCGCCTGCTGGCCGAGGTGCGCCGCGTGCACAAGGAACACGTCGAACGGAAGCTGGCACACGCCACGAACGGCACCAACGGCACCAACGGGGCCAGCGGAACCAACGGAACCAATGGCTACAAGACGCACAAGAAGAGCGCCAGCGGCACGCCCGGCCACAGCACACCTGCGCTCGACGACCTCCCGGAATCCTCGACGGCCAACAATGTCATCATGACCCCCGAGTGGATGTGCCTGATCCCCCGGCGCCGCGGCGGCAAAGACGGCACCGGCGCCGGCTCGCTGGGCATGCTGGGCCTGTTGTGGCTGAAGAACGCCAAAGAACGCGCGCACTGGGAAGAGCTGGGCATGACGGAGCATCACGTGTGGATGGGTCTGCCGAGGTATGATCTGAAGTGAGTGTGCTGATTGGGGCGAGGATACGGTGAGGTGGAAGGAGCCACGGAAGACGAGGGGATGCTTGGTCACGATTAAGTGTGGGAAAGAGCGACCGGGACACGGGGCATCGGACAGATCTTACGATATCACGACCTTTGACATTCTACGCGACATTAGACGGGCTGGCCATTTCCAAAGACGGGATTAGACTCCTATACAATATACCGGCTAGACTTTGTTTTTTATTTTTCAATTCACTTTCCACGTTTTTTTAATTTTCAGCCATCAAGAACGAGGAGGGCAAATATGAATGGCAATGTCTAGATTCTACATTCAGCCCCTTTTAAATATACAAGAAAGACAAACCGACAACACAACATGCAGAAACAAAGCAAAATGAACATAAAAACACACATCATGGAGAACAGGCTCCCCTACAACAGGGCCTTCCACCGCAGATTGATCTGCTTCTTGGTCACAATCGGACGCAACACAAACACACCCACCGCCAGCGCCGCCACCGTTGCCAGCATCGACAGCTTGCCGAAGCCCTTGTCGAGCAGGTCAAACGCCAGCGACGGCGCCACACGCGTGCCAAACACGTCCACGCGACCAAACGCCAGCACAAGACTCGTCGACTCGACGTGCGTCGCCGCTGTCACGATCTGCTGGACGCCCAGCACGTCGCGCTCGTGCGAGACAACAAGCCGCGGGTCGATCTCGAGCTGCGGCGCGTACGGCACCAGGCCCTCCTCGGCCTCCTGGGGCGTAGCGGCGCGGCCAACGGGGCGCCGGGGGTCGAGAACGGCGCCGACGCGAGGGAGACCCACGATGCCGTGCAGGCGCGGCACGTAGGCCAGCACATGGCGCACGCTGATGCCCTGGCGCGTCTGCGTGACGGCGAGGCTCGTCAGGCGCGAGCCGACAACCCAGGTGGCCGACGTAACGGCAGGCAAGAGCGGCGGCTGGCCGGCGGCGGTGTCGGACACCACCGCCAGGGGCTCCACGGCCGACGTGTTCTGGGCCGCGCTGCCGAGCACGCCGCGGTTGTTGGGCTCGGTCGACTCGTACATGTCGCTGACCGCCAGGTGGTAGCCCTTGATGGCCTGGGCAGCATCGCCCCCGATCGACACGCTGTAGTCCGCAAAGTACGTGCAGAGGAACGTGTTTTCAAACAGCAGGCACTCGACGGGCTTGGCGCCGTCGACGCCGTCGTACGTCGCCGAGGACAGCAGCTGCCCCGAGACCGTGTCGAGCAAGAAGGTCATGAGCACGCGCGTCTCGTCGTTGAGGGCGGCGACGACGGCCAGGTTCGGGTTGAGGTACTTGTAGAGCACAGTGCGGTCGCCCAGGACACGGCCAATCGACGCCACCGGGTCGTGCGCAGGGCGCGTGGCCACATCCACAACGCGGAACTGCGGCGGCACAGAAAAGGTCCAGGTCGTCTCCTGGACACACGCATCATCGGCGGACGACGCCACGAAGCGCACGCCACGAATGCCAGCCGCAGAGGTGTGGTCGCGAACGACAATGGACTCAGTGGGGCACTTGTCGACGGGAATGGCAGGGATGGAGCCGTCCTCGGGCACGGCCAGGAGGTAGGGACCAGACGCGCTGTTGACAAGCACGGCGCTCGCCACGGCACCGTTCACATTGTCGTTGATCGGCGACGCAGTCAATTCGCCCGTCTCAATCTTGACGGCAACAGACTCGCCGGCGGTCGCACCGACAACCGTAGCCACGCCGTTCGCCTCATCCACGTGGATGTTCTGAACCGTCCAGGGGCCAGATGTAGTGTCGACGGCCTTTGCGGTCCACAGCACGGAGCCGGGGCTGGCGGCGTCTAGGCCGTAGAGGCGGCCGCGGCGGGTGGCAAGAATAGCCAGCTTGTGGAAACCAAAGGGGTCGGCAGCAGGGGTGGCGTCGTCGGCGCCGGCACCGCCGAGGATGCTGCGCAGAAGCTTTCCGGGCAGCGAGCGCAGGTACGCCGGAAGGTGCTGGAGGTCTTCAACATGGCGCCGCACACGGTGCACGTATGCCGCCAGCGGACTCTGGGCCTCCTCCTCCTCGAGAGCACGCACGAGCTGCTCGGATTCGGGGCGGTCGGCCAGAGCAGCCGCCACAGCGCCCGTCAGGCCTTCAGGCCGCGACCAGGTACGCTGGCCGTTGTTGCGGATAAGAACCCAGTCCTCGTCGGCCGTGAGCACGGCGGTCCGGACAGCATAGCTAATCTCGACACCAGCACCCGGGCGGGCTGCAACCTCGGCCGCTGCGGCGCCCGATGCGTGCAGAGGGGCCTTCTCGGCAACCGGCCAACGGCCCAGAATGCCATGCGAGACCGAGCTGAACAAAACGACCTCGTCGTCCGTGATGCGCGTAAAGTAGACAGCCTCGGCGTCGGATGCAGTCACGGCGAAGGCGCCAGCGCCAGGCTGCTGGGGCAGGTCGTACGCCTTTTGCACGGAACCCTTCTTGACGTCGACGTGGTAGACCTGGCCGCGGTGGGCGTCCGCCGTGCGCGTGTGAACAAGGAACGAAGGCGACGAAGACGGACTGCGCAGGGCGTGGACGATCACGCTCTGCGTGCCCTCGGGCAGCGCAAACTCGTGCTTCTGCTTGGTGCCGAGCACGCTGACCTTAATCTTCGTGCGGCCGCCGTCCGTCCAGGCCACGATGCCGCCGCCGACAAACAGAACGTCCGACACGGCGTGGACGTCGCTGGCCAGCGTGTGATCCTCAACGCGATGGCCCGTGTTCGCGTCCACAGCCAGGACCTTGAGGCCAGTCGCCCCCGGGGTAACGCTGACGGCATAGACCCTGTCGGCCGATGCGGCAATCTTGAGTGCCGGCTTGCCTGTATGTGGTTCGCGGTGCTCCCACACAACGTGGCCGTCGTTTCCGGTCAGACGACGCAGCACAACGTGGCCGTCTTCGAGGAACAGCGCCAGAACGTCTCTGCGAAGCGCAGCCGTGTCCGTGCTGCTGCCCGACTTGTCGGCTGCCGCAGCGAGCGCGACATCCGCCACCTCGCCCGCAAAGTCCGCCCACCACACGCTCCGGCCCGACACGGCGTTCCAAGCGTGCACCGAGTGGCCCAGGCCGGCGGCCAGCCAGCCCTCGCCGTCGACAGCCTCGACGTGGCCCTGTCCAAACGATGCGTCGGCACCGACAACGTCGTCGTCATGCTCGCCAAGCAGCTGCCGCCAGACGAGCGCGCCGCTGCTCGGGTTGACGGCGCCCAGCACGCCGACGTCGCTTAGTGTATAGAGTAGGCTCGCCTTGTCATCACGGCGCGGGCGGTGGAAGAAGGTGGCGTCGCGCTGGGGCAGGCCAACGAGCTGGTGGTGGAAGTCAATGTCGCCGACTTGGTCCTTGTAAACAATGGCGTCGACAGCGGCGGGCGCGGATGCGGCCAGCAGCAGGAGTGCTAGCGCACGGAAGGAGGGCATTGTCGCGGGAACGGGACGTATACGACGGGAGTCCTGCGTGCCCCAAGACGTTTTCGATGATACGGATCTGGACAAACAAAAAGGAGAGATGGGAAGGTCTCGTTTTCTATTCCATGCTCGAAGAAAAGGGGTGGAGCAGGTCGAGGAGAGTCGCTGTATCCAGTGGCGGGTCGCAATGCCGTCGTCGGAGAGTACGGAGGGAGGTCGACAATGCCGAGGACAATTGGTTGTCGTCGAGATCAGACGTCGTGATGCGAGGACTTTGACGTTGACGTTGCCTTGAGGAGGTGGATTGAATGATGGGACGTGGCGCCTTTTGCCTTACGTGATGCTATTCGCTGCAAAATCGGCCAAGCCCCTGTTGTGCTCCTTCCATTGCACGGTCGAGCTTGCCTAGCTTCGCGCGAAGCGGCACGTTTGCTAATAATTGTGGGCCATTTTGCACCTGTATTTGGTATAACTGGAAGCCGCGGCCGTTGTCTTCTCTGAACGTTTGTTCTGTTTCTTTCCTATTTCGTCGTTCTATGTCAACTCACGACACCTTTTCTTCACCTTCTATTTCTGGCCACTCACACCTTCCTGTCTAACTCTCACAATTTCTGCACACCTTCCCTACTTGACTATATCGTCATGTTCACATGACATCTGCTGTCCTCTGTCAGTACCTTCCCAATACTTCCATGCGTTTCCTTCCTCGTTGCTGTGTCTGCCGCTCTCCGTCTTTCCCTATTTTATTACGTGATCGTATCTTACTTTCCCCTGTATTTTTTATTCCACTATTTCTGCTTCCACCCGTCGTGTCTCTCTGCTACTCACGTACAAGAACAATTTGTACAAGAACAATTTGACACTGTCTACCGCCACAGATCTGGTGTCATCGTTCACAGGCACCAGTCCACGACCGATATTTGTTTCCGCTTACCGAACCGCTCGTCGCCATCCTCGAGACTTCGACTATCCCACCTAAAGGATCGACAGACGAGGCGTCGAAACAAGGCGTGGAGTAACGCAAGGGCTACGTAAGACACTGAGAAAAAGGCAGCTGATCCACAAGCAGTTCCGGACATGCTACGTGGGCCAAAACAATGTTGGGTCACACAAGGACGTGCCTACATTCCGTCGGACGAGCTGGACGAGGCATTTCGCACGCAGGCGATGCACGGCAGAGGTCAAGCGACGACAGTCCCACAGGCGCACGGTACGGTGGTGTATCGTCTTATCAGGCGTCTCTTGGGTGATGTCTAGAGCAGAAGGATCACAAGGACCAGAAAGATCACAAAGATTCGTTACAGAGCGCAGCATATGCTTCCTGCGGCGTGCATCACGACAAGTGTCGTTGCAAAGAGAAACAGTCGAAAAGACGACCTGCTTTTGTGTCTATGCACAACAGAACAGCAATATCGAGTTTCATGCCCGGCCCTTGGACTTATCAGGTTGCGTACAGGCGTTGTGCAAGGTTGAACACAGCCCGTCTACGCTGACGCCGAGTCTCGGTAGTTGCCTTGTCGTCTTTTCTGTTGCCCGTCCGCATTCACTTCGCCTAACATGGTTTCTCGCTATTCCCTCAACGCTGTCTTCGGTGGATGTGTTGATAGTCCTGTGAACCACCTTCTGTGGAACATGTGACAACAAAAGGCGCAAGGCTAAGACACAGACGGGCATATAATAAACTACGCATGAGGCTGATCGGGTTGCCAGTAGTGAACGCAACGGGGCACCGCATCGACGCCTTTGCCTCTTTTTGTGCACTGGGCGACATATCATGAGACAGCCTTCATCTCACGTTTAAGTATGTGTCCTCCATACTTGGACCAAATCGCCTGCTTTTTCATTCGACAGGGACAGACCAGTGTATGTGGACCATTGTGACAGAAACCTCTCAAGTTCTGGCCAAAGTAAGGCGTCCATATCAACATACCTCCAGCAGCCATTTTCCAATAGACCTTCACATGTGCTATTTTGTCCTGTTCGTCCTGCCTCCCACTTGGTTTCTATTGAGCCACCACATTCTTTTCCATCGTGCTGCTCAATCCCCTTCTACAAAGTGCATTTGCATGTCAAATTTAGCCTTATGCTTAGGCTTCCCATATGACGACATATCCAACGATTGACACCCACGCCGGCCCCGCAACAGGAAATACCAGTTTGCACGTTTCTCCCTGCCTTGCCTTGCATCCCTTTTGGACCCCTTGTCGACATAGACACCGAACAATTAAATAGCAAGAACGTCAGACCAAGGTTGAATCGACGGGATGCCCAGCTGGTCTCAAATGGCGCGCCCGAGCCTCCCCCCCTTCTCCCAGGCTCCTTTTTTTTTCTGCAAATGAAAGTCGAGAATGGAAAAAGTGTGGAGGGCATGGACCAGTATTAGAGCATGCAGAGCACTTTGGAATGAGTTCAATCCGGGGAGACTGCTAGCGTCCAGAGCCAATCATATTTGCACTTTTTGTTGCCTTGTGGCAGGTCGTTGGTAAAACAGGGCTGTTTTTGGCCGGGTTTCGTTGATTGGACAGGACGATCATGTGCCTACAGTGGTTTCCGGGCGGCAAGCTCTTCTTGACAGTCGAACAACCAGCAAGGGTCGCTTTTTGAGACATCGGTCATGACTTGGCATCTTGAACTGGCTGAAAAAAAAGACGAAACTGGGACAGCTGGTTGCCTGGTTCACCAAGGAGAGAAAATGGTGGTCGCAACAAAGGTGTCAGCGATACGGCTGTCTTGGGGGTCCGCCGGAGTTTGCGACAGGCACAAGGCTGACAATTTTGTGCCGGGCGTGGAGCCATCCATCCCAATGCGTTTCCGAAGATGCGCTGAGGCATAATCGACCACATGGCTCTTTTATATCTTCTTTCATTCATTCGTTTCTTTCTTTCCTCGCATTTGCATCTATTCTTGGGAGCATCGTCCCTGGTACAACCAAAGGCATCATCACAATCACAATCTCTAACACCACGGTGTGACGTTCTGACATGGCAAAGGCGACGAAAACGCCAAAAGTGCACTTTTGTGTGTACGGTTGCTGTTGGCAGCAGGTCGCTTCCTCGAGCAGCCAATGATATTCTCAACCCTGCGGCGGCCCTCCCACACCAGCTCCAACAAACGAAATTAGTCAGAATTCAGAAATCAGTCCTCGTCGTCCAACACGGAACCGAACGAGGAAAAGGGAGATGAAGGCGTTGATCAAGGGACGGGGCGCAATCAAAGAAAAAGGCAAAGGAGCGGTGCCGCAAAGGCGTCTATTTTGGCCGCCTTGTTTCGAGATGCCGGCTCCCGTTAAATTGTCTGTTGGTACCCGCGGGAATGTGACCTCGCAGCGCTCCGATGCAGCAAATTGAGCGGACCAAAACGGAACCGAAAGAGGAAGTCTCTATCTGCTTTCATTATATATATGAAATAAAACAGAGAGTCGTAATTATGTCCGATGATAAACAACAGATAAGGGGCAACCGAATAAGTCGCAATAAACATGTGCCGAGATGAGATGAGCCTGTTAAGCATTTGACATGAAAGTTAAAAAGAAAAAAAAGTGAAGTAAAGCATAAATTGTAGAAATTATCCACGAATGCACTTTCGTTATCAGTGTCGTTCTTTTCCGACGAGATTATTATGAAAGAAGTATATACCAACAACTCTCACAAGTTGCACAGTCCGGTTAAGATTGAACAAGTGCAAATTATCGTCTTTACATATCGTGAAGCAGAGCAAGAGCTGTCGTCGTTCCATTTACACAAAATCGTCCATATTTCCAATAGCGGCAAATGGGTAGGTTTATACAGGTAAGTGTGTATTTGTGAAGACACTCATAGTCATGGATATACTCGCAAGTACGCAATATTGAGCAGGCATGCAACATACTGGTACCCCATTGAAACGAATTGTTCAACCACGGAAACTCACCGATGTGGTGAAAGATGTATAGCTCTCAGTATAAGTTCACATTTACTTTGTCATAAGAGGTGACTGCGTGTGTACTGAAACTTTTATAAGTAGAGGCTTACGGGTCTCTTTTTTTTTCAAAAAAAAAAATCAATAAGTAAAATAATGAATGAATGAAAAACTCATTTTTTTCTTTTACCACTGTATAAAAATCTCATTTTACGCGAAATCAAACGAGCTGCACTGATCAAAAGTACCTTTCATTATCCTGGAAATTTATGACATAAAACTTCCATATATGGATATAATAGCGGTTCTTGCTCCGTCACAATAACAAATCGTGTGCCCTTTTACGGCCCGTCTGATTCTCAGCTAGACGCCTGTTCTGGAAGCTCTGCCGTGCCATTCGTAGCCTCACTTTGGACGTGCAGCTCGTCCACACCGGTCGCATCAAACAGCCACCCCACAAGCTGGTGTTTCCAATCAGAAAAATCTCGGCACACCACCCGGCAAATGATCTAGAGTATTTTGTATGGAATACGGCATGGTATTAACTAGAACGTCTTTGTTGTTTGTTTGTTAGCTTCCTCTATTTGTTTTTGCTTGGTCGTTGAACGCCGAGATTGGGCATCAACGATTTCGGGCCAGAGACGATCTATCCGGCACTTTGCTGTCGAGTGTGAACACGCAGACATATAAAGTACGATGTACGACATTATGGGCCTGCATGTCAAACGCCGTGTGAATATTCCCCGATATGTCCGTCTTACCGCCCCTCGTCATCGATACCCAACGCCCTGCCACCCGATATGTATTCGAAAATCTTCTCGTTTTGTTTTGATGTCGGGCCTATCCGTCTGGCCATGTCAATCGGATCCCGTTCGTCTGTTGCGCTGCCGCCACGTATGAGATCGAAGGCCCGATGCCAAAATGCATGCAACCGACCTTGCGCATTTGATTCGGTTTGGGTGACCACCCGTCTGTTCGTCTGTTTTGTATCGGCAGTGGGCCCCGACATAACACGCGAGGAAGAAAGCAACGACACAAGGCGAGGTTTTGCTGGTGACGTAGCTATCTCTGATCTGTATGCACAGCACTGCGTTGGATGCCTTTGCAGGCGGCGTGTACTTTGTACAAGGCCGTGGCTGTACCTTGTCAATTTGCCATTTCTTTTTTTCGTTTTATTGTCCTTCCCCTGTTTGTTTAGGTGATACGAGCTCAGCTGGCCTTTGAGGTGTCTGCTTGGTAGTTCGGCCAGCGAACAACACGAATTGCGCCTCATGTTATCCCATATGTACCCTTGCCGCCTGTCGTGTCCAAGTCTGCTGTCCAAAGCGAAGACACGACAACATCAAAACAAGGCGAGGCCCATGGTGCGCGTCCATTTCATAGGTGATGAGATAGTCTCCTCTTCGCTGGCTTGGCCGCTGACAAGGTGGCCACATTGGGAGGCCGAGGCTGACCCAGCCTCGAGAGAAGGCCGACGATGGCTGGCACGTTGCCCCATGCCTTGCTCGACTAGGTAGCCTTCTTGGGGGCCTCTCGCCCGATGCACGGCATTGGATCTGCCAAGCCCGGGGCCTTTGAGCATGAACATCATCGTGGCGACTTTGTGCCGCGTTCCTGCGAGATCTGGCTGACAGCCCTTGCAACTTTGCGCCTCGGGAGGCCGCTTGTGGCTTGATTTTCAGGTATACGTCAGTAGCCGGGTCCGCTGTGCTTCGTAGGTATCGATGGCTTTGCGTCTGGAAACGTCATAGCCGTGCCGTTCGATTCGTTAGGGCGAGCGATGTTCAGCTACGGTACAGCCATGCCAGGCGGCCGCCGTGGCGAGTGGCGGTGTTCACGTGATGTAGATTGAATTGGAGCAGCGTTACTAGTAAACGGTGGAGGGTGGATATGGAAAACGGTGTCCCTTTAGTGAGGTGGACGACAGGCAGAAAATGGCGTCCAATGAGCCTTGAGCAGTGCAACGCCCGTTTTCACGGCGCCCGTATTCTTGCCGACGTGCAGGCATCATCCATCAGCTTTGCACGTTTACGGAGCCTCTCCGCTTCAGGCTGCAGACGCTTTGGTCAAAGCTCCGCTCCGCACAGCTCCTTGCATACGTATTATTGGGGAGCAATGTAACTGGCCAATTAGAGTAGACACATGGCTTGAAAACAACGTGTGGGACCAGAGCCGCAGTCTAGGTCCAGTCCGCAATTCAATGCGAACCACACCTGCGGCCGAACGTTGCAAACGCATCCAATGTATAAATGCTTCCAAACATCACCAGTCGGCCCGTCTGCCAGGAAGTGCGCCAACCCCATGCCACATTTAACTTTCTTCGATACAGCCTGCCCGTCCCTCTATTCAGCTGTTGTCCTCTTAGACCGTCAAATCCGCGAAATTCTGGAAAATCCGACAAAGTCAATTGATTTGCCGGAATCCATACCCAAATTCTGAGGTAAGTCGTCCTGCAGCGCACCATGCACGCCTCATACAGAATTGGGGTGTCGGCCAGTCGACTCCTTGACCGATGCCAGCCAACTCCTTGCCCAAGGTTCATGTCCTCGGCGTTTTCGCCGTATTTCGGCATTTTCCCTCAACCCACGCTGACTTTTGGCCACCACCGCGCAGTCGCACCATCCACCACAGAACTATCCCAGCAAACAGCGCTCCACATGATGCGTCCGTCGTCCAGTGAAGGCAGCCAACCGCCGCCTGACGCCCAGAACTCAGACGTCTTGGGAAATGGGCGACATATGCAAGGTTCGCCACCACTTGCGCCTCGACATGACAAGGCGCACTACCGGGGGACGGCAGGCAGCGACTCTGGGGCACATCACGGATTACAGCAGCAAAACCCGTTATTGCCATTGGCGGGAGACGCCAAGCACTCCCACAGGCACAGTTCAAGCTCCGCCAGCCATGTGTAAGCGTAGCTTGTCTTCTTTTCTTTTCGTTTCTTTTTCTTTTTGGTCGTTCCTCCCCTTTCCGTGCAGGCTCCAAGGCTCCATCGGGCCCGCCCGCTGTTTCCTGCATTGCGGCTCTTGCATGTGCTCAACGGTCGCTCCTGCTTCTGGACGTCACTTGTTCTTTCCGTTTTAGGCGTGAGCTCTGTACTTGCCTTGACCTACCCACCACTGGTAGGCAACCACGACCGGCCAGACCAGACACCCCCCCCACCCCTTTTCTGTCTTTCTTCCCGAGACGTTCGTTTCCATCCTTCTCGGCCTTCATCAGCATTGCTAACATCGTCGTTTGTTTGCAGCAAGAGACCACTTCATGACTTCCACCGACCAACATATAAGAAACGGAGGTCCCAAAAGTCGACGTCGGAATCTGCCGCGTCCGACGTCGGTGTCTTCTCCCCTGTCGCCTCTCCAGCCTCATCCCCACCAAACACCGACACTCTTCGTTCGGCTTCTTATCCTGCCATTGACTCCGCCGCATCGACTCCCGCGTCTTCCTCCTCTGGACCGCCTGCGGCCTATGCTCCGTCTGCGACGTCGACCGTTGTTCCCGCGGAATCGGCACATGCTGGGCACCCAGACATGCAGCAGCCAGAAGGGCCGTTCGAGCCGCAACAGCCACCACCGCACGTCCTTCCAGGCGGCAGTCCTGCGCCCCTCACGCCAGCGCCACCAACCAACGCCATCCATCCAGAACAAGGCCAGGAGCAAGGCATTGTCGAGAACAAGAACCTCGGCTTGCACCACCAGCAACAACACCACCCGCCTGGCCAGCCTAGGCACACCACCGCAACTGCTGCTCTTGGCCCCCATGGGCCAACTCATATTTTCTCGCCGGGCCACATCCCACCGACGTCTGCTTTGAGCTATTCTCCAACATTTGTACCGATTAATAACGCAACGAAACAATCTCAACATGCCGAATCTCCCGCAGCCTTCTTACTTAACCCAGCAAGCCAAAACCATGATACCCCGCGTGCGCCCCCGTACCCCGTTGTTTCGTCACAAACGCCGACCGCTGCACCACTCACTCAGCCTCCACAAGCGGCCTCACAGCCTATCATCAATCCAAAGTACCATCCGACCGTTTTAAGCCGTGGAAGCGCGCCCGGCGAGCCCGGTTGGGCAAGGGAACCAGGGGGTGGTGGCGGCGTACTTGCTGCGCCGGCCCCGAACAAGGCCTTTGGGGAACCTGCTGCCGGTCCGCCACAGCCACATCAGCGAGCTGGTTCCTTTCCTGCCAACCCCCCGCATCCGCAGCATGGCAGCAAGATGGCGCCCCAAACGAGATATCCCAACATAGAGTTGCAACCAAAGACACGGCCCATTACGCTCACGCAGCTGGTCAACGAAGTGAAGGGGATCTATGTCGGGCTTGCCATGGTCGAGTCCAAGTGCATTGAGATCGACAGCGAGTCCAGCGCGATAGACCCACGCGTCAAACTGGATGATGGTCAGTGGCAGGCGCTATTGAACTTGCATCGGACGCTCTTGCATGAGCATCATGACTTTATGCTTGCGTCTCAGCACCCCTCGGCCTCGCCGGCCCTCCGCCGTGTTGCCCAGAAGTACGCGATCCCCGCCCGCATGTGGCGTCACGGTATCCACAGCTTCCTGGAATTGCTGCGCCACCGTCTTCCCGAATCTCGCGAGCACATGATTACGTTCATCTACATGGCGTACTCGATCATTGCGCTCTTGTACGAGACGGTCCGCACGTTCGAGGACACCTGGGTCGAGTGCTTAGGCGATTTGTCACGTTATAGGATGGCGATCGAGGACGACAACCAGCGCGTGCGCGACACCTGGACGAACGTGTCCCGGCGGTGGTACACTCTGGCTTCGGACCGTGCTCCAACGACCGGTAGACTCCACCATCACCTCGCCATTTTGGCGAGGCCATATGTTGTGACGCAGCTCTACTACTACGTCAAGAGTCTTTGCACGCCGATCCCCTTCATCTCGACGCGCGAGTCGATTATGACGCTCCTGGACCCCGTCTTGAACAATGCCACCCAGCACGTCCCGCCCATTGAGCTGGCATTTATCAAGGCCCACGCGATTTTGTTCAAGAATGGCATGAAGACGACGCCTGACTTCCAGCCCACTGTCACCGACTTTATGGCCGGACTGGATGATCACATTGCGCTGTCGTCTCGCGCCTGGGTCGAGACGGGCGTGTACATGGCTATTGTGAACAGTTGCGCGTTGCTTTCCTACGGCGGAGACGACAATGTTCTCATGCGTTTTCTGCACGATGAGATGTATCGCAGCGCCGCGGCGGGTGCCTCAGCCGACGCCCCAGTCGATGTGCCGATGGGCGATGTGCAGCAAACCGAGAAGACTCTCGCTGAGCAAATGGCTGTTGATCCTGAGATTCTGAAGGCGCTCGAGCCGGCCCAGAGTCTTGTGGCCGAAATCGACCGCGTTGTTTTGGCCCGTGTAGGTGATGCCAACTGCCACGGCTACATCCACGCGCGCCTTGTGTGGATGCTCTGCTTCGCGCGCATTCCCGAGGGCATGGCGTACCTCGAAAACGCCTTTCCGTGGGAGCCGCTCGTGGTCACACTCAACAATATGCTGCTCACCAGTCCGCGGTACGACCGGATCGAGCGGGACGTGTTCATGGAGCCACAAGTCGACCGCAAAGCGGAGGAGGAGAGGCGCATTCAAGAGATTCAATTCAAGCAGCAACAGCAGCAGCAAGCCGCCGCCGCAAAGGGCGACAACGGGCCCTATGTCCCCACCGAGCCTGTCAACACCAACGTCACATTCGATCCCCCGCCACCCGGCCGCAGCGATGCTGACAAGCCGCTGCCGGACGACTGGTACCTGCGTGGCCTGTTGTGGTCCGAGTACAACTACCCGCAAGGCTGGTTCGCGAACATGGACTCCGCCGACGAGGACGAGCGGCTGATGGAGTCGTCCTCGACGCGCCTGACCCGAAAGGAGCGCGTTCTCTGGATGGCCTGCCAGCTCGCGACGTTCAATAGGTGGATTTCGTACGACACAACGACGCACACATTTTCCGTGATGGACGCATTTCGCGAACCCCGCAACGACGGGCCGGCCCAAGAAAGTCTGGATTTGGACAGCGCCTCTGCGATGGTGGGGGATACGGCCGTGGAGGACGGCGTTGAGAAGGACGCTTCCAAGGACAAGGGGAAAGGCAAAGTTGGGACTCTTCAGGAGGATGATGACACTAGTGATATGGCCGACGTTGAGAACGACAATAACGTGACAAACGACGTGACCGTCTCGGACATGGAAGGCATGGCAAGGGCCAAAGCGGCCCGCCTCGGCAAAGAACCCGACGACCCACCCTAATAGTTGGGTGGGTGGGCGGGCAAAACAACAATTGTCAGGTTTCAGGTCGGCGAGGGGGAGGGAGTTTGGCGCGTGTTGAAGCGGCTTCGTTCAGCTCCTTTTTTTGTTTTGGATGTGCACTTGCATGCCGCGGGACGTTGCATTTCTTGTTTTCCTTTTGTTTCCAAGCAGAGCGTTTCATTTTCACTTTCTCCCCAGTTTTACTACTTCCCCCTTCCATATCTCGGTCTGTCGAGGACCGACACTTACGATCTCCATTATACAAAAGTTTCAAAAATATGTACTTCCACTTGACCCAATTTCCAGGCTGAATGCGTATGAGTCACGTTCAATACAAATCGCCGTAGGCGAATGAACATCTCTCTCGCCAAAGGAGGTTCGATCCCATGACGGATTTCGCGGAGCAGATATCCTGCGCGTCGCCATTTTCACGATTACCCCGGATTTTACCAATCGTAAGGCACCTGCGTGCACAAATCGATCTCGGGGATCGATCTCGCTCGGGGGCTGTTGTCCCGAGGTGGAAATAACCTTTGGCGGTTCCGAAGGAAGGATCGACGGGCCGGCCCGTCGTGCGAAAGTCCTAGGGCGGGGAGGCACGGAACACCCCCCCCGGCTCGTTTTTTGTACGTCTTTTACAGCCTATCGTTTCGACCATACGAGACGGCGAAGTACACATGTATTTTCGGATTCTGTCAGAGAACGGCTCTTTCTGGATTAAGGTCACGCCAAAGGTGGGTGATTTGTATCGACGAGCAGCAAATAAAACAGAAAATCGGGCTCGCAAGTCAACAGCCTATTTCACAGGCAGCCAACAGTCATGCTACCAACGGCCGCAACGACAAGTGAGTTATCTTGCCTGCAGTCCTTCCATCTGCCATTATTGTCGAGTATGCACACGAGTGTGTACAGTTATCCAAACGGAGCAAAACGAGGCGTGCATGCGCAGGAGCTGCATATGAAGTACCGTGCATGTAATTCTCAAGTAGTAACTTGAGCTGGCGTTGGTTTCTCCGTGCTATCCCATATATGAGCGTTGCTTTAGCCAATCCTGGCTGCTGTCTCTCACACCCGATGTAAGTAGTTCTGCAAGCCGGTGTTTCCCCTCTTTTGCGTAGACGAGCTGAAAATCGAACCATTCGTATTTTTGCTCAACGGCTGGCCAAGTGAGGGGGAATGTGAGCGCAGGAGGGGGCTGGAGTTTAGCGAGAGATGGTGGGAAGCTGGAGGGGACGGCTGGCGACGGATGCTGCAGCACAAGAGATGTTTCCACGGAAAATCAAAAACGTGAATAGGGTTCGTTCGTGTGGCTACGGTGCCGGCGACAATCCGAGTGATAGCTGATCTGAATTAAAACGTAAAACGCACTCGCCACTTGGGAGAGAAGAAAGCTACAGGCATTCTGGCGATGAGCTGCGCCGACGATGGCATGTGCACACAATAACTGCGGGCACAACTTTTGTCTGTTTCCCCCATTCTCGTTACATCTCAGCCGCTGCTATCGTAGCTCTGACTGCCCCCCCTCTGAATCCCTCTACATGTTGTCATGGTTGCCACCGTGGACGACATATTGAGTGTATTGGCAGGGCTTATGCACGGCGCGCTGTCTCTTTTTGAAATAGATCCTACCCATAAACCGTGATATCCACAGCGCATCTCTGGATATTTTCGGCCGGAGTTCATGAGCCCACCACGTCAGAGGGCCCCCACGCTTCTCTGGGCACATTAATTGTCTCGAAGAAGAACACGTCTAGTACCGCACCTTGACGAGGACGATAGAAGCTCGGCTCCCTTCCTTCGTCGTGCGTCAGTAGCGCCCATACTTGGCCGCCGCCGTGGGCCGCAGCAGGCCCTTCAAAGAGGCCAAAGGAGAAAGGGTCAAATCAGGCGTGAGGTTGAGAGCCTGGCGACGGGGTTGCTATATAGCTTTCTGAATGTGGCATAGTCGCTCATGTTGTGTTGCATGAGAGTTGCCATATCTGTTTTAATTGTCTGTTTCCGATGTTGTCCTGCAATGTAGTCGGATTCTCACGAGGCTGACGGTTGGAAGAGGGCGCGCATTACACAACGGTAAGTATAGACACCAACCTTGCTCTTTTTGTTTTTCTACTAGGGATAAAAAACATCTCAGTCCTAAATGTATTTAAAAAATAATGGAGTTCATTTAAACCGAAAAAAAAAGGGGGATGAAAAAAAAATCAAGTGATAAGAGAAAAAACACAAAAACACATAAATAACTGATAAGAGTGGGATTCGAACCCACGCCTCTTGCGAGACTAGCAAGTTCACGTTGTGAAATTCGAATCCGGAAATTCTCGTCTAGAACCTGAAGCTAGCGCCTTAGACCGCTCGGCCATCTTACCATTGCTCGATTGGGTGAAATGAGCCATAATAAGTCTTATATTGGCAGCCTCCCAACCTGGCATTCTTGGCCAAATCGGAATACATATTACCTGTTCACAACCTTTTCCCGTCCTCCGCAAAGTTAAGAAATATTTCCCACTGAATCTCTAGTGTCGACGTTTTTTGTCGTCTTCCAAGCATAAGGACCGCCCATATTGAACAACTGTGGACTGAAATGCGCACATTTGGAGCCTTGTCGAAGACTCCCATGTGTATCAAAGTCTGCTTGAAGTACTCTTTTCGGACGGCATCTACCGCGTGCTGTGGTGACTATATTCGTCTTCTTGTCTCTGTACGTCGTATGAGCAAACATTATCCACGTTTATTGTCTCGATGCCTTTTCTCGTTCTCGTTCATTCAGGGTTTTTGGCCGCTTTCGCTTCACCGTTTTATCCTGTTTTCTTCAGTGACATACCCACAGGTCGACGCTGTGCTGTCGTCCTCGCTAGACAGTTCATTACGGAGCTCCACGCTGTTTAAGCGAAGTATGCTCGGTAATCGAAACCAAAAAAAAAACGTCTCGAACCGACAAGGCTGAGGTCAAGGCACACAGACCTCGCTTACCCCTGTTTTTCTAATTGGGAAACCTTCCTCGATTAGGACAGCGTTCGGGGGCGTTCCCGTTTTGGAGTGCCAATCGTCGACTGTCCCACGGTTTCGGTTCGACTGATGTTTCGAGGTATTTAAAATTGCAAAGCGCCTGGCTACAGGGTCCAAGACCGGCTAAAATTTTGACCGGGCGCATAAAGCAAAAAGGCGTCCGAATCTCACACGTCGTGCTCCTTGAGGAAGGACTTGGACTTGGTCCGTCGTAATACTCCGCAATTGCTGACGACAGCCTTATTTTTAGTATCCTGCAACGGCCAACGGCGTGCGGAGTTTATTCATCTCACTAGACACTCGTCCGACGAAGCTTTTGCTCTTTGTTTCTTTCTTTTTTTCTCTGTTTCCTTCCTTGTACCAATATGGAAGTCACTGGGAGGTCTTATCGTCTTCAGAGCTCCCAGTTGTATGAAAACATCCGGCTTTGAGATGGCGAAATCGCGAAGCGAGCTGCGGGTCGTGGTTTGGACGCCTGGATCCTTCTAGCGGCTGCCTTTTGACCCTTGCGCCCCCCTTTTGCGGCCTGCATCCGGCCGTTCCCATGGTACGAACGTGCGGCAGCCTTTTCTTCTTTGACGTGTGTGTTGCTTTGGAAGCTGTCCCCTGGGACAAGGCGGCAACGATCCCCGACAAGGCGCAGACGGCACATTGGACTCTGGCCAATCCCAGACGCTCCTGGGTTCGACGCATCTTACCGTGCATTGGTGTCAACGGTCCCAGGCGGTGTCCCACAATCCTGAATGCAGATTTCCCCCACCGCCAACAGCAATCTTTTCGCAGCAACCTAAGCAGGCTTACCATGTTGCAATTCTGCCTTTTCTCCAGCCGTTTGCACAATGAAGAAAATAAACTTTTCCCCACGCGGGACCCACGCATATGATATTTGGTACGTGACCATGTTTCCATTGACTCTGCCTGTCGGTAAGGTGCCCGGCTGCCTACAAGGATTAAAGGCGTCGTATTTTCCGGCTGATTCCGGCTGTTTCGCCGGGCTGCCATATTACTGGACCGACGCCTTTTCAAGCACTAGAACGCATGCACTCTCAATATCGACCAGGATGGCTCTTTCAGGCACTCTGCACGGAGGTGGACTCCGCAGGCTCCAGCTGTGTTGTGAACGAATGTGCACTTTCATTGCCTGCCCCGTCCGCGTCCCTCGTCTACCTTGGCTCGTCTCATCTTATTATTCCTCCTCGGGGAACTCCCACACAAATACGATGTACGGAGTATCCACTTTGATGCTCTCGGACCGTGCACATATTTTTGATGGCGCTGCCAAAGTGAGAGTGCGGTGAGGTGAAGGAACGGATGCAGCAACGTTCTGACTTCTTGACCTCACCCCCACATAGTTATGGCTGCCTGCTACAACCCTTATTCATTTGGAATCCAAGAAGAGGAAAGGCCAGTACTCAATACTAGGGGCACGAAATTTCGAGAAAATTACGACGTATGCGAGCCATGAGCTTTGTCGACTCGGCGAATGAGATTGGCGAGAGTCTGCAGAAACCGTGATCGGTAAAGGACAGACCCGTTCATTGGATATAAATGGCTCGTGACAGCGTTGAGCACACAGCCGTCGTAATTCCCACATTGTCTGCTTTAGGCAGCACTCTGAAGAGTCAGAGGTCCTTGGAATTGACAATTGATGTCACGAGACAAGCCAAAAAAGGTCAAAACAAGGTGCCGTGACTACCAGATGCCGATACATACAACAACCAGCACGTCGTCCCGGCGCGTTCCATGAGCTTCCTCGCTTTGTGTCATAAAAAAGTCAGACATACTGTGCAAGAATCTACATTGTAGCATATTAGCCAAACATGAAAGAAGATGCTGCTCTGAACTCGGACACTCCGGGGAATCCAGTGCGTTAGCTAAGATATTGGCCCGTTCAACGTTGGGAGAGAGGGCACTGGTGAACGGCGTCCATGGCATGGTGGACGTCCCACCAGTTGTTTTGAAAGAAGATACTGAGGATAAAACACGATGCAGAGCCCAATGTCTCAAGAGCCAATCCCGTCAAGAGTGCGCCATCCCACACCGCTAGTCACTGGCAGAAACAAGAACATAACCATGTAACTCGTATGTGCAATATTTTCCATGTCTCATAAAGAAAATAGACATCGGTCATGGAAAACAATGGTACGATCCACAGCAAAATGTGGGCACTCTAACTTGTGAAGGAGCAGTCCAATACGCTCTCTGGCCACAGAAGCCTCTCGAGCATACGATGCAAGTAGTCCGAGAATAAATGCAAGCGGAATTATCCATCCGATCTTCGGTGTCTGGGGACGTCAGAGCGGCATAGAAACGAAGATACGAGGCGGAAGGATAAAGAGGCAAAATGTACATCGAAAACAAGGTGGGCAGAGGAAAAAAAAAAAAAAACAGGAATAGGCTGTCATACAGAAAATGGGACAAAATACCAAAGGCGAAAGGACAAAGACGAACACCATCGACAAGGAGAATGAGATGCCAGCCGGCAACATCTGACGACCCCCCCCATTGACACACCGTGCCCGTCTGCCTAGACCTCTTTGATAGCACAAAGGCTGAAAACAAAGATCAACTTTTTTAAAAAAGGCGTCAAGAGTGGACACCGAGCCACGGGACCGGCCATGCATCGACCCTGACTGACAGGAGAGACAAATAATATCATCGGAAACATGATGTGCAGACAGCCACCCGGGCGTCGAGACCGGGCCTGACCGCCTCGTTTGAGACAATAAGAAAGAAAATAAAAATCAAAAAGGCGTCGAGAGTGGAGCGCGCTGCCAAACAGAAGATTAGGACGGTCGGGCATCCGGCGGGGAGAAGTGGAAGGGCCAAAACAATCAGCCTCATATCTTGAGTGGACGGTAGCCGTGGCAAAGGGTGTCGAGGAAAAGGAGTAGGTGCCAGGGAAGGGACGTTACGGAGGACTGGTAATAACGGGGTCTTACTTGGGTTACCGTTCTGGAATCAGATTGGAAAACGGACGTGATAAGGCGAATTTGCGGGTGGCAATTCCTTGCTTACACATGCATTGTTTTTTACTTTTACTATTTGTTATTGACAAAATGACAGAAATGCATCTGAAGAAAAGACTGACTGGAGAAGACGTTTGGTTGCTTTGTATGGGCCACGCGTGCCGAGGTGTCCCATCTACATCCAATTGCATTTGTTTCACGGCCACGGAGAGAACAACAAAGCAAATATACCAGAATGCTGGCACGTACTGTATTCGTCGAGGCCGTGACAAAACACAAGGAATGCTGCATTGCCATTGGTTCAAATCCACTGGCGAACAACAAGACGCAGCCAGAAGTAGACGTCGTCAGAACCACAGCAGCTTGTCATTGATCAAGAAAGTAAACCTTTCACATCTGGCATCTCGTGTGCCTTTCTTCTCTCGCAGATAGGACTTGTCGGGATGACCGACGTCGAAATAGGAGCCCTCAAAATGGGTATGCCGAAGCTGTGTGTCGATCTCGACTGGATGAGCGGTAGAGAGCAGGCATTGTCTCAGCTCGTGAAAACAGGGCTTAAAAGGTGATACATTTTTTATTATTCTTAAAAAAGCAAATATGATAAGAAACGCAACACACCAAGGCAAACGTACGCACTGCGTGTCCTCATTACGATCTGTGTTCGTAAAACATGTATCCGAACGACGTCCTCTTGCCAGTCCGGCTTGTGATAGGTTGACGAGCGACCGCAGCATTGGGAGTCGCCACAACGAACAGCCGGCTTTTTGCCACCAATGTATGAATCAAGCCAGTCACCCATTCCCGGCGTGGGTTGCGCCTTTTCGACTCAAACATTGCGTCGTCGAATGCCAGCTCCGTTTGTTCTTCGCTTTTCTTGTCAGCTCGGTGGCCCCTTTTTTATTCCAAGCGTCTCGCAGCCGGCTGACCGCTTACGGCTTGCTCAGTGAGGCGCTTGCAGCTTACCGATGACACAAAACAATTGACAACATCCCACGCTTCGGCGACCGTGAGCTGCAACACTCGAACCCCCCAACTGCACCATCAAGGCAAATTCCCATAAACCTGGGCCATTGAAAATAACGCAGATAGCTTTCCCTTTTCATTTACGTTAAGGAAATAGTTCCGCCATTTTTAAACTGACATCTTTTTTTTTTTTTGTCTTTTCTTTTACTTGTTATTCCGCTTCCTTTCTTTCCTTCCTGCTCTTTTGGCTCTTCGACTACGTTCCATTGCGCCACATTCAGTTCTTGCCGGTAGCATTTCCCTAGCGCGGGTCGACCCGTGCCAGGCCCTTAACGTCACTTATAAGCGGAAGGTGGTAAATTCGATGCTTGTCTTCGCCCCGTGTTGTGTATGACTTCGGCTTTATTTTGAAGATGTCACCCATGTGCAGAGCGCGTCTCATGATGCTCTCTTTTTTCTTCTTTTCCTCCTGACAGAGAGCATACAATCATCCTACCTATTATTGGGCTTTCTTGATTCCCGCTCTCCCCTTCATTTCCCTTGGCGTTGCTCCTTCCTTCTGTTCCTCCTTTCCTATTTTAGGCTTTCTCCTTCCTCACTGTCGCATCTCCATTTCGACACACTTCTTTACTTCGCCTTTTAAACGCCCATCGTTCTTTCCCGTACCCTGAACTATCACAAATTATGACACCAGGGTAGGATAAATCACAATGTGATTCGCACTTGGGAGACATCACACCTAAAGGCAGTGCATTACCCGACGGACATTGCGGCATACGTCAGGCTTTCCGATATTGATGTGCTGTCGAGTGAAAGTGCAAGAAACGTCTGGGAGACAGGAGAGCGGAAAGCAATAAGGAAAGCGGTTCTCTTTACTTCTTTTTCTTTCTTTGCCTTTCTTTGTTTTTGTACTTCTTTATTGCAAAACGACAGCTGGCAGTTTGCAACGAAAATAAATCGAAAAAACTCAACGAAAAATGCAACGAGCCACAGACAACACAGCAACACGAGAATCCTTCTTGATCGGTCGCCCATATCACAGGCACACTGGGCCACAAGCAATTTTCCTTTAAGCCGGCGGAAACAATCGACAAAACATACAACTACAGCGCACCGATCTGTCATACGAGGAGATGGCGGCGACTTGGCCTTCCGAGGGCTCCGAGCTGACGATCATCGACGACCAAGGATCACGTCGTGCTGGCGGGACTAGTTATCCGGCAGGCATTTAGCACTACCGTTTTGGCGTCTTGTCGTCTCCCCATAGTTCTCTTATCCACCAGTCTGTTTCTTCTTTTTTTCTCACTCTTCCTTTCTCTCCCGCCGAGAAACTTTTCTTTCCTCTTCTTCGTCAATGGGCGACCCCATCACCAATCCCGCAGGAAATGTCCGGACTTTCGCCAACGTATGCTCGGGACCCTACGGTTGGGCGCTTGGGCATCAACTGCACAAGTCTCGAAAATCCGACACACGGCAAACATCAAATCATGTTTATGGGACATTGCATTGACTGACAAAATACCAATTTGTGAGTGATCCGAGAACTAAACTAAACACAAAAAAAAAGAGATGGGCAGAGGGCATTTTGCCGTTCCGACCGAGATATGGAGGAAACGATGAAAAAGAATCCAACTGAAACAGGGGCTAATCGTGATGACTTGAAATAAGAAACAGGAAGAACAAACAAACGAACAAACGCACACAAGGGATATGCAAGAGACCGAAGAAGGACCCGTTCGTTTGACGGCTGAATTGCCAGCTGCTTGCATAGCCCTCACCATGCACTCGCGGTTCCAAATCATCCCTCTCAGCGACTTTGAGAAGGGGATTCAGAATACGTTCTTGCATGGTCAACGAAAAAGCCTGCCAAGTCACAATATCTCCTTCCACCTTTTCTCTAGAGAGTATCGTCAAGATTGTGACAAAATTTCACATCTCTCTTGGTTGTGCTTGGACGTTTGCGGCGAGCTATTGCAAGCCTTGAATCGACGACACGATCTTGGCGTCATGGGTATCGAGACACATGTAACGTGCGTCTTAATTCCTTTGAATACCTAGAAATGCCTTTTGACGTCTCATTACATGGGATGAAAAATGGCTGGGGAAGGGGAAGGGGGGGAGGGGGAGAAAAAAAGGGACAAAAAATCCATGAGAGGCCACTGCAAGATCCCAACCGTGGTAAGTTGATCTTTCTTCCTTCCGTCGTTCTTCTGTCGTTCATATATACTCTTTTCCAGAGCTCCCACACATGCTAACATCACTTCGCCGTTTCATGAGGCTGCCGATCTGGCAACTGGGCACTTTCGCAGGGGGGTGCCGCACGAGGTAGTGTCTTACCCCACAAAACGTGAAGTCCCGTCATCTTTAGTTGCCCACTAGCTCGGCTCGAGCCGAGCTTAGCGGAAACATGGTGGCATTTGTGGGTCACTGGTCGCAAGAGGAGTTTCACAAACGATGACAGCTGCCGAATTGGTCATCAGAGGTACACGATCGGACGATATGTGACCCGATTATCAAGGTCAGAAGGCCGACGACTGATGGTCGGACGACTGATGGCCGGACGACGGCCGACGACCGGATGACCGACGACCGGACGACCGACGACCAGACGACCGACGACCGGACGGCTGATGACCAGAGCGGCGGCTGGAGCTCTGCAGCTCAATTCGGTCTTGCCAGTTTGACGAGTGGGAAATCCCAATCCCCTGAAACGAAGCAGCGCGGTCGTTTTCCCGGATCTGCTCTGCTGTCAAATACTCATTGTAAAGAGCATCCTCCTCGGAGACGATCTCAGTGCCATTGTATGCTCTACTCAGCACGGAAACGAGCAAGACAATGGTTGTTAGCCGATGTGGTTCAAGAAACTGTGCCACTATTGTCAAGCAAACGTTGTGAACAGTAAGGTAAGTTGCACCTTTTTCTTTTCGTTTTCTTTTTCATCTTCCCCTTCCGAAGTGCTTCAAAGACATGGAAAAGAAACCCTCTGGGACTCACTTCTTGGGGCTAAAGAACGGCGCAAGATGAAACTCGATTGAGCAGAGGCTGCAATTCGCAACAGGGGTGCGGTGTGACATGTGAAAGTTGTCAAGCTCCAGCTGTTGCATTTGCAAAGTTGCATCGTCGAGCTGAAGGACCTGCTGCGGCAGCGCATGCAAGGCATACTGTTCGTTCTGCTCTGAGACCGAAGAGGGAGCCGTGTCATGGACGGAACCCAAGCCGCTTGACAGCGCAACTGAACTGTCGGTGACGGAAGTCGTGTAAAATTGAGACTGAGTCAGCGTGTCTTCTGTGCCCTTGATGCAGTTAGCCCATAACCCCTTTGTTCAACGCCAGGTCTTTGCGTTGCTTGAAAGAGCTGGTTTGGGGTTTTCACAAGATGCCCACTGATGACGGCTTCTGACGAGGACACAACTGACGACCCGAGTGGGACATATGTCTGTTGGTCGACACATCTTCATGGAAGGGTGTTGGGGGTTGGCGGGGGGGGGGGGGGGGGGGAGAGAGAGAGAGAGACATCACTACGATGGCACATCATAATGTCAAGTGACACGGCAGCATGCTCTCGTCGGTATGCCATTACCGCCATGGCGGTTTCCAGATGACACCACCATCTTAGCATCCACATGTGTCACAATCCGTGGCTGTGATATGCCATGGCCGACAACGACCAAACTGACGAAAATACTTTGACATACCTGAGAGGCAAGACCAGGAAGAGCACCGTCAAGGCCGTGCAGGTCTGTTTCATAGCTGGTATCCATGTCGAGGTGATTTGGATGCTTTGATGCTTTGGTGGTGGATAATGACGGGTGGTACGTGATGAGCAGTGATGCAAGAAGAATGGGACGGGGAACGCACTTACGCACTTCGACAAGGAAACGGAGGAAAGGGAGGAAGCCTTTTATATGCCTACAGCTCCTCAGTCGTGACCAATCTGTGGTGGAAAACGAGGCGCGTTCGCACAGATGGGTAGCGACGACACGAGCGGAAACAGCAAAGGTGGAAGGGACCCATCGCCCCACTAGCAGTTACTGCGCTGAGGATACCCCGTTCCCTCTTTCGAACCGTTCGTATGGAGGGAGCTCCTATCCACGACACTCGTGTGCCTGGGAGGCGTCTGATTATGGGCCCAAGTGGGTACAATTGACGTGGATGTCGGGTAAAGAGACGGTGAAAGATAGCAGAGCGAAGTCCTACCCGCTTCACGATGGGTTGTTGTCGGTTCCGAGGACAAAAGGCACCACGGATCGGCGGGTTGGTTGGCTGGATGCTCGAGCTAGAATGTACGAGGTGAAGGAAGTGGTCAGCTTGGTACTTGGAGGCGTCGACTAGCGGACGATATGGTCGCAATGTGGGATGGAGAGAAGCAGGGATGAGTGGCACGACGATGATGGAAACGGCCAGAACAGAGCCAAAAGGGGCTCTACAGAAAGGATCTTTACTTAGCGGGACTGCAAGGCACTGCTCTGACAAGGCTTGACTGCGACTGAGCCAGGCCATGGTGGGTCTTCTATGACATGCTGTGTCCTTCGATGCCCCGTGAAGAGGGTGGTCCTGAAGGAAAAGGGAGCGCTCTGGAAACTGAAAGAAAACAACGGATGGTGGTGTGGTTTTTCGGCGGGCTGTTTCGGGGGAAGCCTTGGAGGTAGAGTCAGAGACTGCGAAAAGGCTTCTGGTGCGCTGGGTCACCGCACTCGGCAAATGCACTTCTGTTCCGGAGTCGTGCTCGAGTGTGTGGATAGGTGAATGAAGATGACGTACTTCACTAGGCGAGGCGAAGTGTAGCACAATGGTGCAGCATGCGCGTTCTTGGATTAGGGTTTCTGATCTGCTCACCCGAATGTGCTGGGTATACACCGCGAGACGACCGCCATGGATGCAATAATAACCTCGAGAGGCCAGAAAGTGATCGAATCCGCCCCAATGTTATTCGCCAAATGTGCGAGCAAAAGGACGGGCAACAAAAAATATGGGGCCGTCGAGTTGCGAGAAGGACGTGTCGCATGCCGCATGCCGCATGCCGCATGCCGCATGTTGTAGCTCATTGTTTGTTTTGCAGACCAGCTGGCAATCAGACTCGGGCACGCAGGTGCGCAAAAGAGCCGGGTCCTTTGATGGTGGCACAAATCGTTGTTTTGCGATGGGGGGAGGATGGACAAAGTATGGTGAAGTTTGAAAAATAGGGGGGTTGGCAGGAGAATATGTTTACGGCTTTGATCTGGATTGCGCAGACAGGGAAAGACCGCCTGCGCGAGCTCCTTCCCCGGTTGTCCTGGCGGAGGACAAACCGAAGCAGACACGGAAGGAGCGACTCTCTGCAGAGACTTTTACGCTTTCCTTATTGTTTTGCACCTCTGTCTCTTCCCTGAAACAGATGCACTCAGGCCGCGCAATCTATGGGCTTAAGCTAGGAACTGAGACTGACTCTGCCAGCTCGATTTGCAAAATTTGTGCAGTTTTATTGTCAGCTGGGTGGGTGGTGGCGGAAAGGGGCTTTCGCGAAGAGAGGGGAGTGAAATAAGAACAAGTGCCGGGCTTCGGCAATCTTACGACGCCCGACATAGATATCGCACCTTCCAAAACGGCGTGTTTGTGAATGCAGTCGGATGGAAAGAGAGGGTAGGGATGCACAGAACCCATAAGGAAGGAGCGACGCTTGGATGAGCTGGAGGTCTGACACGAACGTACCTCGCCAACTTAGTGAACGCATTTTACGAATCGGTTACCATCTGCGTCCTCCTTTCGGTGACAGAGAACGTACGCGCGACCTGTGCAGATTTGGCCTCCTTTTGGTCCATCGCCACACACGCATGCCCTGCCTGCATGCCCCTGCCTCCTCCGCCGCTCCCCGATTCACTATGCCGTATAGTTCTCAGGTGCGTTGTTTGGAGGGTAGTGAGAAGACAGAACCAGAAATGATTGACAACATCATGAAGGATTGGACGCAGTCAAATGAAACGAGATACAGCCGACCAGAAATGTTGAGACGAGGTGGACGACCAGCTGAGATGGGCAGCCTATTTTTAATTTGGCCGCTTGCTGCGACCCGTTCGCACGCGCCTTTTGAAGTTTGCCACCTGAGTTTTCTCTTTGCGTTCGTTCTCTTTTTTTTTTGGTTCTACTCCCGCCTTGTGTTTTACTGTCTGTGTGTTATTTTATTGCTCATTCTTTGTGACCCAGCCCTGTGTTGGGAAAATGTCCAGCTACACTATTCTACGGCCTATTTTGTTTTGGGTGACATAAATTTGGTCAGTCATGGTTTATCTCCGAGTTTATCTGTCTCCATGTCTAGGGAATCTTGACATAGGCGACTCGCGACATGAGTACAATATCATGTTCAAGACAAGCACTACGCTCGGAGTACCAAAGAGCGGTCTTGATTAGTGTCGATGTTTGGAGTTCAGACGTTCGTGTGCGGCGTACTCTTTGCACTGGCCTGCCTCAATGTACAACATGCACTGTAAGTACGACTCGGATTTGCAAGGTACATGTGCGTTGTACATCGTACTTGAAAATGTTCTCACCCGGCTCGGAGGTGCATGATAAACCACACCACTGACAGTAACTGAGACATGGCACCTCCACACCCTCTTATCCAGCTGTTCCACACACCATGCAAACATGCAGAAGGACGAAAAGAGAGTAGTGAACTGCAGGCTAAGCAGTGAAGTACGGCGAAAAAGAAAGTTATGACAGGGCATACGTATGCGAGAAGGCGACAAAAAAACATTTTGGGCTTCATACGGAAGTGACGGAAATGCGACGCAGTACGTTGTGCAGATTGGTATTGCTGCCGCCGCTCGTTCATCGCCTTCATCCTGCAAGTGCCCAGTCGATCAAGCCGCCATTGTCCGCTGGTACAGCGAAATTACATCCGGTTGGTCACTGAAGCATAAAAGTGCACAATTTCGGACGTTGCGAGACAGGCGACAAAAAGCGGCGGGGTTGCCAAAGCTGTGCATGATGGACGTGCTGATAATGACTTTGATTTTTTGTTTGCATAATATTGGCTGGATGCTTGCCATCGTACCTGCATCTTGCCCCGAATAGCACGCTCCTCTGTTCCTCCTGATCTCATTCTCGTTCACCGCCCTATTTTCAAACTGCACCATCATATCCAAAGTGGCGGACAGAATTTGCAGTCTTGTGATTTGCATGCCGTATTCTGATGGTGGTGCCCATTGGTGGTAGGTGGGATAGATTGCATGCATGCTGAAAGCCACATGGCAGGAGGGCAGGGAGTGCCCTGCTTCCCTTTTCTTGGTCCCTGGGAAACGAAAATCATGCTCGATTGGTGACTGTTCCGCGTACTTTCTGACCTGACCGTGAAAGCAACAAAGTATCTTTGAAAAACGTCCGACCCGGTTTTCGGATCCGGCTTGCAAACAAAAGCTTTCTATTTGAAACAGACAAGGATCAAGGCATCAGGGGTCGGAAGTCACGGAGCCAGAAGGCACCTGTCGCTGCCCAACCATGGGGCCAGCAAAAAAAAGAAGCTGGTTTGGCCGACTGCAATCGCAGACGCAGTGCGCAAGGCTGTAACTGCTCATTGCCTTGTGCTTCCTTATTCTGGCAACACCTTCGTGTGGCGTAATTACGAGGTGCTACTACGGCATACGTTGTACTTTTGCTACCACATGCAACACACATGCCCCAATGGCACCCTGGTAAAATTGTATCACAGGGTATGTTGTCCATCGGTACATCATAGTTTTCTTTAGTATATCGTGCGCCGTACAGGGCTGAAAAAGGAAGCATTGTCGTAGCTGAGAGTTCCCGCAACACGCTGGGTTCCATGTACTTTGCCCTCGATGCAGCTGACACCTGACGTCCTGGGGCCAGCAGGCAGCAGCGACAGCATGACGCAAAAAGCGGCGAGCTCGAGGGTATGTGTGTGCGTTTTGGCTACCATGGCAGGCACACGCTCGCACGAAGGGATGAGTTGCGGCCCGTCACACAAGCCTTGTAACTCGCCCAACAATTCTCTACGGTGCAGTCGTGAGTGCCGGGCTACATCCGCCAGCAAATACCCTTTTGTTGCTGTGCCCGCGTTATCGTATTTGGTAGACGCCCCAAAAGAAGGCCATTGGCTGAACTGATTGCAGGAAAGGCGTGTCCTGTTGTCAAACTAAATTGTTTCATTGGGCCATGGAGCCAATATTCACCGATCACCGCGGACTCAAACACTGTGGACGAGGAGACTGGCCGCTTTTTGCTGAAAGCAGACGAAATGACAAGACGCAGGAAACCCGGCCTTGAATTCCATTTTGGACCAGGACATAAAGAGGTGACTCATGGGGAAAAGATGGGCATCATGAGAACTGAGACATGAGACAAGGGATGTATGATGGGGACGGCACAACATATGGGGCCATCAACATTACCACCGACGCCCGAGGGAACGACCAGCAGGACGGGACAAGCACCGGGAATTTCAGGATTCATCGAAGCCCAATCGCAAAATGACGCGTTCTCTTTGCCCCCATGGAAGTGGCGGACAGGTTTGAGGCATCAAAAGAGGCTCTACGGGTAGACCATTGGCTACCCGAATGCGGCAATTTAAACATGAAGTACAGCATACGTTTTGGCACTCTAGCATCATCCTTGTCAGTATGAGAGTCGCCATTTCCTGGCCCTGGTCACATGGAGGGGCGACAAAGCGACCAAAGTGAATAAATTATGTGCATAAATCCAGAAATAGGAAATGCACAATGTTGGTTCCACTCTGTCAAACGGCCTGTTGCGAGACAGGATTTGCCATCACTGTGATCGCTACCATGTTCTCGGAAACTGTAGCACAAGACAGCGTCACGTACGACCGTACGGTATCACACACGTCACACACGACCGCCAATGGGGACAAATGGAACCGTAAACACGGAGCCAAAGGCCACAACATGAGGCCCCATAGCATGTACATTGGTAAGAATATACAGAGCAACTAGAAAACGAAGAATGTACAGCGTGCTGAAATAGAGTATGCAAATAAATACCTTGAGGCGGTCCGCGAGATATAAATGGAGGAGGTCCTTTGCTGATTCCTTCCCACCTACCTCTCGTCCTCCTCATCCTTTCCGTCCTCTTCCACCACTTCGACTCGTGGCACACATCCCCACGAACAACCTCGCCACATGAACGGCAGCACTTCAATCTCGTCTTCTCGGAGCCGTGCTGGTTGTGCTGTATCTGCACCTCCCGCTCCTTCACCACCTGCTGTTGAAGCTGCTGCTGTTGACGCTGCTGCTGCTGACCCTGACACGGCTGCGGAGTGCGTGTACGTCACGTTCAGGTCCGGCTTGCCAAACTCCCACCACTCGAGCCACGCCGTCATGGGTGCCACCATGGGCCGTCGCGTGGCATGCTGCCCTTGTCCGTGCGAGCACACAGAACACGCGCCCCCGCCGCTGTCACGCACGGCAAGCGCCTTCCCGAGTTGCCGAGCCAGACGCGGTGGCGCGTCCGGTGGCAGCAAGTCTGGCAGCTGCGGCAGCTGGGGTGTGCGGTAGCAGGCTTCCAGGGCGAGGGAGACGAGCGTCGGCACACGGGATGTGGCGGCGGCTACAGCAGGGCTCTCGACCGGCGGGCGGGATTCTATGGCCATGTCCTCGGTCGGAATCAGGTTGCAGGCGCCCAGCGCGGCCGGGTCCAGGGCAAAGGACGACCATGTCTTGCCCCAGCTGTCCATGTAGTGTACGGGCGACCGGGCCACACGTGTAGGACGGTCTCCCACATGGCGGGCCGGTCGTGGCACGGCCGCCCTTTTCCTGTCGTCCTCAGCGTCCTCCTCTCGCGAAAAGTACGGGTTGGGGTGGACGAGCAGCTCGGTCAGGCGCCCACCCTGGCCATGCGTCCGGATGAGTGGCAGGAGCTCGGCGGGCAGCGACTGCAGCTTGTTGAGGGACACGTTGAGCGACTTGAGGTTGCGCAGCTGGCCAATGGCGGGTGGCAGCTCCGTGAGGCCGTTGCCGCGCAGGCTGAGGACGGTGAGGTGCTGCAGCTGAAAGAGGGCACCAGGCAGGCGCACCAGGTTGTTGCTGGACAAGAACAGCTTGAGTTTGGGATCGCGCTGCTCGAATGCGACGCCCTCGGTGACGACGGGGATGGGTACGAGGCCAGACAAAGGCTCCACGGTGGCATTCGAAAGTGCCGTCAGACCGAGACCACTAGAGGAGGTTAAGGTTAGGCTTGAGGTTGAAAAGAAAATATGTGAAAAAAAAGGACACAGAAGACCTACATTAACGAAATCTTGTCGTCGCCGGCCTCGATACATTCCTGGATGATTTTGCGCGCCTTTTCCTCGGCACTGTTCACGGCCAGGCTGGGCACACGCTGGAAGACGCGGCGCTGGCGTGGCGGCGGGGGCGGGAAGTCGGTCTGGCGAGGCGCGGCGGGCGGCGGTGCGAGCGACAGCTGGGAGGACGTAGACGACTGCGAAGGCGGCGGCGGTGATTCGGCCATGGCCGCCGCCAACATGTCTTCATCGTCCTCGTCGTCCTCATCGTCCTCGCCGTCCCCGGCGCCATCGCCCCCCTCGGCCATGCCCTCTTTGCCCATCCACACGCCGCTGTCAAACTGCCGCTCAAAGGTGCGGCGCTTTTTGCTTGGGCGCGGCCGCACGGGCGACGACAACAGAGGTAGCGTCATCGTCTGTGGGTCTCTCTGTTCTGGGTCTCGTCCTGTGTCTTGCTGCTGCGGCAGAGACGGATCCTCGCCAAACGTCGAGTCGGTCGAGGCCGGATGCTGGGCAAACCAGGCGCCGACATAGCGCTTCTTCTTGCGGATGCGCGGGTTTCCAGTGCCGGTGGGATCGGGCAGGGCATAGTTGTCGAGGGCCGGGTCGTCGTCGCTCGAGAAGACGGCCGGGTCGCTGGAGTTGTTGAGGAGCAGCTGGTGGGCCGACAGCTGGTGTGAGCCGCTGCTATTTGCGTTTTCGCTGCCGCTGCCGCTGCCGCTGCCGTCGAAAAAGCGGCCGCGTTTGCGATTCGGGCCAAAGATGGCGTCAGCGGCGCGGAAGGGCGGCATGCGCGGGAGGGAGGGCTCGTCGGACATGGTGGACCTTTCGTCCGGTCGCGACCGGAGACAAAGTATGGCGATGGCAAAAACCTGCTGTGGAACAAGAGACGGAGAAAATACAAAAAAAAAAAAAAAAATGAACCTCAGTTCACGATAGTCGTATGGGACAGGATATCGAGAAGTACGACAGAGAGAATGAGACAATGGTCCTCCCACCGGGTCTGCATGCAACGCGCAGGCCAGGCGTGTTGGCCAACGATTGCGAGGACAGGACAGCAGATGAGAAAGGAGATTCGAAAGAATGGGGGATGAAGCAAAACAAAATACGGAGCACGACGCAATCATGCAATGGGCGATCCGGTTGCGCCTTCCTCGACGCGTTCTTCAACATACAACTGCTCTGCAGAAGGCGTGTGGGGGAACCGCCACAGACGCGCCTGCCGTACGAGTGCGGGCCCGACGCTACCGCAGAGTTGTTGTGACTTGTGTTATCTGATGGCAGGTGCGAACCAGTGAGATGGCCTCTAGCGCAGGGGTCGCGTGACTAGCCTGGATTGGGGATGTGAGTGGTCCAGTCCCTCCATGCCCCACTATGCCCGTGCCCCTGTGCAGGAAGCGCACTGAAGCTCGAAGCTCGAAGCTCGCAAAGCTCTCAAAGCTGGGGGCAGCTCCGAGTCCCGACTCCACTTCCAAAGCAAACGGCCAACCATGATGCCGGGACTTTGCATACCAGACCAGACGAACATGTGGTGACACGAATTGTGGGGAGCACGCAGATTGGATGAAATGAGATGAACGATTCGTCATTGTCTATGGAGCAAAGAAGAGCAAACGAAAAGGAAGAGGCGAGAAACCAGAGACGAGAAATCAAAACCAAACATCGACGACCAATAAAAGCATCAAACGTAACAACCTGCACCGCACGCCCTCATCACCTCGACCGTGACTGCGATCGCGACCGCGACAGTGACCGTGACTCCGACGTCGACTCGGACAGCGGCTCACCGCGTCGCCGGGCTTCTCGCCGTGCCGCGGCCATGCGCGGTGCCATGCTTGCGGCCGTGCGCCGCGGCCTGCTGGGTGGGCTGGTGTGGCTCGGACCATCGACGACGGTCGCGCTGTCCCGTGGCCGCAGGTACGCCAGAATGTCGTCGAGCGGCCGCATGGAGCGTGCCGTCGGAGTCGGGGCCCTGGTCTTTCGGGGCGCGGTCGACTCGTAGTAGCCGCCAAAGAGGGAGGGCCTGCTGGCGACGGTCGACCTGCGGCTGCGGCTGCCGCTGCGGGAGGCTGTGTTTTGCGAGCGGCGGACCGGCCGTGTTTGCACAATACGTCCGCTGCCGCCGAGGTAGTCGCCCCAGGTCGGGTCGTCGACGCGTGCGACGCGGGGGTCGTTGGCGAGGTCGGCCGTGGCCGACGTGCGACGCGGCGTGCGCGGCGGCGGGCGATGGACGTCCAGGATGGGCGAGCGGATGGGCTCGGTGCGGTGGCGGGACAGAGCGAGGGCGCTCTTGCGCCGGCGGGGCGTGGGCAGCTGTGGAGCGACGACACGCAGCGGGGTCAGCGGGCGAGGGCTGCGATGGCTGGGGTGACCGCGACGACGGCTGATGCTGCTGCTGTTACCAAGGACGATTTTTGGCGGCATGCGGCTCGATGGCATCGAGCGGTATGACCGACTCGAGGCTACCGATGATGAACCTGCGGTTGCTGCTGCAGTCGTTGTTGTTGTTGGTGCTGCCGCTGCTGCTGCTTCGATGGCCATGGCGGCGGCTGATTCCTCTGCTTTCCGAGCGGCCAACGCGGCGCGGAGTTGCCGGCGACGCTCGCGCGACCCGCTCTCTGTGCGAACATAACTGCCCGTGGGACTCGCAGGGCGGCCGCGATACGGCCCGTCCACGAAAGGGGAACTTACGGCAGGCGGGTAGTACGTGAGTGGCGAGTGGGGGGCGTGAATGATGCGAGGTGTCTCTCTCTCCCTCTTGCGCGACTTGATGCGGACGGCCCTTGGCGTTCTCGCCAGGCGGGGTGTCCTGGGTGTCTTGGGCGTTTTGGGCGTCCTTGGCGTGCGTGTGAAGGCCCACGGCGACCGCGGCGTCCGGTCGGCCCGACGCACGCGATGTTTCGACCGACTGGCACTAGGCGGCAGGGCATCGTATGCCGGGTACGGCACATACGGTGAGTAGCCGACCTGGTACGACGAAAAGTCGGTCTGGATCGGCTGAAGCACCGGCAGTGGCTGCGGCCGCGCCCAAGTGCGGCGGAGGGCAATCGGCTGCCCAGGACCCGTGACAACGAGGGGCCCGTTGTAGCTGCTTGCGTCGTTGCTGTCGATCTGGCTGCTACTGCCTGCAATGGAGGCTGGCGGCTCACAGGTGACGATGTCGACCGAGACGTTTGGCTTTGGCGTCGACCGGCTGGACGAGGTCGTCGATGCACCAGAGGTTGCAGAGGCGGCAGCAGAGGAGCCGGTGGGCGACGCCGGCGGACGAGGAAACACGGGGCTGGGTGGCGGCGAAGCCTCCCTTGGGTGTGGCAGGGACGAGCTGGACGACGACGACGACGACGGTGATGCTGCTCCCGCCGAAGCCACGGAAGCGGACGAGACGTTTGAAGGAAAGTCAAGTGGAGTACTGTGCCGCGACGTGGTCGACGATGCCGATGGAGTCGGCGACAGGCTCCGTCTTGGGCGGTAGGACGTCGGGTCGTCCAATGAGTTGCCACGCCGACTCCCACTGCTGGACGTGCTGCTGCTGCTGCTGCTGCTGCTGCTGCCACTGCCACCGCTGCGACTGTGGGCGCTGCTCTCCGTGTCGCTTCCGCCGACATAGCTCTCGATGCTGCCACAAGCCGCGTCGTCTGGGTAGTCGACGGTCACCACGGTCGCCGGGACTGGTGGTGACGGAGCAGGAGGAAGCAGTGGGAGGTAGTGTCTTGGAGAGCGCGCTCTCGGCCTGGACGAGAAGGTCGATGCGGTCGATGCGGTTGATGATCTCGAGGATCCCGATGATCTCGAGGATCTCGAGGATCCACCGCCCCGGATGTAAACCTGTCTCTCGTCGATGGATTCTTCCACGACATAGACACAGGTCGGCAGCGGCTTCTTGGCCTTGACCTTGGTCGAGCCGTCGCGGCGCCGCTCCATGTGCGACGGCCAGTTCTCGTCGCCGTGGCGGCTGGAGATCCACCAGGGCATTCTGGCAGGAGAGAAGTGAAAAAGGATGAAGGGACGTATCGGTCAACGATGAAATGATGTCGAGCGGCCTGCTGCTTTCTCTGAAGAGGCCGTGTCACAAAGTGTTTACTTGATACACAAAATAATTAAAAAAACAAACCACAAAGACGACAGCGACGGTGACACAGCTTTCTTATGTATCATGACAAGACGATCGGATCCAGACACACAGCATACACGCCCACAGGCCAAGTTGAAACACAGGGTCACCAGAAGGCCGTCGTCAGCCACGCCCAACCGCCGTCGCTCCGTCCATTTCGACATCGTCTTTGTCGTCTCCCCCTTCGCCTCCCGCGCGGGCGAAGTCGCACACAAAGAAGGGCCTCTCCCTGCGGCCACATCGCAGCATCCAAAAATACACTTGCGTGGGAGCATAAAAATGGAAAACAGAAGCGCGTAAGTCGAGCGTCTGCGTCGATATCCTTTTTTTTGCGCGAAGACGGTGCTCGTCCCATCTGCTTCGATGTATTTTCTGGTTTGGGACGCCGTTCCCACTTGCCCATAGACGTCTTCTCGTCCAATGCTTTGCATTTGGTGGGCAGGTTTCGAAATGGGATGGGCCGCGGAGACGGGGGCCAGAGACCAGCAGGCCAGAAGCGGACCTCAGAACTAAGCGGCAACAAGGAAGAGGAAAAAAAAGAGACAAAAAGAAAGGAAAAACCAACGCAGGGAGTCGACAGGAGAAAGAGGGCCAGTACACTGAAAAAAACGGGCCGCCTCCAGAAGGGACGCCTTTGTTTCATGGCCGCACGAGGGGGGACCACGCTCATTTTAAATAGCCATCGGGCGAGGGCATGTGCATCGAAGCGAATACGGTGGGAGTGAAGAACGAAGAAAATAGAAAATCGGCCCAGGGAGACTTGGCCGTGTTTGCGGGCCGCCCTTTTTGCCTTTCGAAGCAGGCAGGGGAAGTTGTTGGCGGTTCGCGGCGTCAATTTTGCTTCCTATTCCCAGTTCGTCTTCTGAGGCACGAAAGGCTTGCCCCTGGATTGTGTCGATGCTGCTCCATCTAAGACAAGTCGCACAAAAAGGGACGGCAGAAGATCAGTTAGCCGCCGTGTTTGTGTCGACATGGAATGTGGCGATGCGAGGCAGGATTAGCCGCCTGGCTGTTACAGGGGGAGAGTGGCCTCCGCACCCACTGTAATACGTCCCGAATAGGGAAGTCGGTATGCCTGCGTTTAACACAGCCGCGCATGTCTTTGAGTGCGTTGCTGATTGGACATATCCGTGTACATAAAAAAAAAAAAAAAACACGGGCATCAATCGTATCACAGCACCTCTGCACTCATTTGGTTTTGTAGGAAACCCATTTATTGCTACCCAGACGTCTGGCTACAGCGTTAATGACAGAGGCTCCAGAGAAGCAAGGCGAGCTCCAGAGAAGCAAAGCGACCTATGTCAATCCATCCTCTGGAGCTGTCTGCAAAAGACTGCGTCTCGTGCTCTCGTGCTTCCATCCCACGCTTCGTCCCTCCAGTCCGGTGTCAGCTCGGCACCCCCCTCCACCAGCTCCATCGCCATGCCGGCTCCACCCTCCATTACTTCTTGCTGCCGCTCGACTGGCCGCCGCTGCCGTAGCCCGACGAGTGCGACTGGCCGCTGGGCGCCGTGTAGGTCGAGCCTCTGCTGCCGTTGCTGTAGTACGTGCTGCTGTTTGAGTTGGCGTAGTAGTACGAGCCGTTGGTGTTGGAGTAGTGGTACGCGTTGGACGAGTTGCCGTAGTCGCGGCTGCAGTAGTGGTTGCCCTGCGTTTGTCACACCAGTCAGAGAGGCAAGAAAGGAGAGAAGTAGGGGGGGGTCTGACGCATGTGTAGTCATATTCGCCCTGCAAAGCGCGTGACCTACTGTACCTGGCTGTTGGTGCCAGAGCTTTTGACGGAGTAGCCCTTGCCCATGATGACGGATGGTGATGGGGGATGTCGTGGTTTTGTTTTGAAATGGATTGGCTGATTGAGTTGATGGATGGCAACGATGGAGAATGGAAGATGGGAGTGAAACGAAGTCAGGGACAAGAGAGGAGAAAGAGGGGGGAAGGAAAGGAAGGAAAGGAAATGCCCATGGCCAAGATAAGAAGGACCTCTGCGCAGGTTATACGTTTCTTGCGGGGAAGGACCTCCCAGGCTAGGTTCACAGTCAGCCCAGATCAGGACTAAGGTCGATCGCTAGATGGCTTCTGGTCACCGCGGAGACCAAATACGACCACCGCGATGAGCTTGCCGAACCCGGCAATGACTCCCGGAGTCGGCAGGAAGTGAATGGTGAGTGTGTAGGGATTGATGATGTCCCGGAGCGGCCACTCGTCGTATCGTCGTATGTGACATAATAATCAACTGGCACTGAGACTGTTTATTCAGGGACACGAGGATCAAAAACATGAACAGGCGCAAAAGAAAATGGCAACGATAAAAGGCCGCTCCCTCGGTATGTCGTCATCTTCTAGGCCAGAATCCTATTAACTGAATCGCAAGAAGGAAAGAGATCGAGCAGGCAACGAACGAGCACGGTAAATACCATTCGGAAAATTATCAAGGCAAACCAATAAATGCCTACAATACACAATACAACAGTTGCGACTGCGCTGGGATATGAAAACACAAATGAAACAGGGAACCTGGGATTATCATGGAATGGGTCAGGTATCTTCTGTCTGGGGTTGGTAGCTGCTTGTCAAACGGTGGAATGCTGGAAAACGCAAGGGGAGCCAGCTATAATACCAAAATAAATGCAGAAATCCTCTCATGAATGCGTGAATACGTGAATGCGTAATGTGTAAAGCGTAGGTGATGCATTAAACCCCCCTCCCCCTCTCCCTCCCTTTTTGTTGGTCCAGTATGGTTCGTTTGCTTTCCCCTCTTGTCGCCATTCTACTTGTTCTTTTCGCCGTCTTCGCGTAAAACACTGCTCTTTCGTCGACTGCGGCTGGGCGCATCGGTTCCCCCACTCGAGGGATCGTACTCCTGTGGCTGGAAGTCAGGGTTGTCAAAGTGCGCCGTGCTGACACGGGAGTTGCGGAACAGGCTCGAGTTCGGGTCCGTCGCATCGTGCGGTAGGCGGTTGAAGTGCCACTTGGTGAAGCGTACTGGTGTGGACGTGGGCTCTGGAAGAAATACGGATGCGGGGTTCCCTGCTCGTCCTGCACCACCACCAACACCGCCGCCGCCGCTGCCGCTGCTACCGCCGCCACCATTGTTGCCAGTGCCTCTGCCCATGTCGCTACCGCTCGCTCCAATATATCCCATCTGCGTAGACGGTCCCGGCGTCGGGGCGTCCATGAGAGGTACCGGTGTCCCGGCGACACTAAACGCCGGCTCCGAGTACGAGTCCGACAGACCGGACGAAATGGCGGACATGGGGGTTTCCGGCATCACAGATGCTGCCGGGGACGCGGGCATGGCAGGGCCCGACATGACTGATTTCGGAAGATCAGCCAATCCGCTCGTCGGCGGCACGGAAGCCTCGGACGGCGAGGCCGGGAAAGGCGAAACGCCCTTTGCCAGTCCAGATTGGGATGGCCCAGGCCCACCCCACGACGACCCTTGGCCCATACCAAAAGGCGACGAAGTCGGTTGTGCTGAGAATGTGTTGAATAGTCCTGGCAGCCGGGACAGGATCTGGAAATCGGCACCCTGGTAGTTGCCAAAGCTACCCGCGCTTTGTGCAGCGCGCCCATAGGATATTGGTGCTACGTGGTGAATTTCGAGGTCATTTGGGGATCGGCTGGCCGTGGATGGTGCCGGTGCCGATAGAGAATCGGCCCCACCGTGTGCAGAGGGCGCAGGGGCAGTCGGCGTTATCACTGACGAGCTATCGGTCGGGGCTCCCGGTTCACGCCGGATTGTCGTCTGCTGCGAAGCCGAGTGCGGAGGGACAGGGGATGCATACGCCGGTGTTATCGGCTCCTCTTTCACCGGGAATGTGGCGGGCGAGTTCGTCGACGAGCCGGGGGTCAGATCAGGCGTGTCCTCGCGAATCGAGGGCGTTCCAGACGGCTGGGCAAGACGCTCATAGTATCTCGGAGCCACCGGGTACGTTTGTGCCACAATCTCGGCCGCCAGCGAATCCGACGGCAAATATGGCTCAACCAGCGCGTTCGACGAGTCTGATGAAACCGGCTGTCCCACTGTAGCCACGCCGGCAGCCGAGTCAGGGGCAGGTGCCAAGGCAGCCAGGGCTGCGTCCGCAGGGAGGAAGCGGAGGAGCACCGATTCGGCGACGGCCTTAGATGGCAGTGAAGGGCGGTACAGAATATCGTAGTGGTCTGGGCGGAAGAGCAGCGACATCCGCATTGTGATGGTGTCCTCTGCACGTCCAATATTCGTGTCGGGAAACTTATACACCGACACGGTGCTACCGTTGCTGCGGTCGAGGTACGCAATCTCCAGGACGATGTCGCTGGGCTTCAGCAGAATGCTAGCCAGGACCTCTACCCGCAGATGGTCGATCTCACAGTTGGGGCGTTCAATCCACTCCTGGCAGTAACCGATAACGCCGCCGTCGTGAGCAATAAACCCTTCATACACACCCACATTGCCCTTCAGGTACGAGGCCGTAAGGAGACGGAGGTGGTAGATAATCGCATTGCCCGCGCCGTCGTCGTTGAATGCATCTGTCAGGATGCGTATCGCCTGTTCCGTGTCCGGCAGCGCCTTCAGAATACCATCGAAGAGAATATCCGTCTCTTCAACCATGTCTTCGTAGACATATGGATCGTAGCCTCCAACATCGCGGATGTAGTCATTGAGCTCGAGTAGGCGCTTTCTCTCGTCGCTGATAAGTTGAGTGTTGCCGTTGTAGATCAGGGCCTCGAAATAGCAGAAGCCAATGGCTGCATAATTGTGTTAGTTTATATTTTAAAGAACAAGAGAGAGACAGAGAGAGAGAGAGAGAGGTATGCCACTGTGCGCCGTGGATAACAAAAAGTTCAATTGAAGGAGCTTGGCCATGCTCTCTTGCTTCCTCGTGACATCACACGCAAACGACATCCCGCTTGCCCGCCGTCATTTGCCGCCTGTGCCGCATGCCGCACATCGCACACTCAACTTGAGTCTGGAGAGCGAGAGACGAGTGGAACGGGGCGGAAAGGATCGAGCGTTCTAGGCGTTCGGCCCCAAATGACATCCTCGGAGTACAATTGGTATCCCTTGAGCTAGTTGTTGGTGCGCGCATGGGCCATTTGGTGGTGTCGGCACCTGCAGAAATCCGCAGATACCCACCAACAGAGCACGTAACAACAAAGGGAGGGAAGAAAATCGGGAGACAAGACAAAATACCCAACAGAAGAGGATCACACATTGCATTCAAGACAACCAGCAATATGCAGAACGGCAGGCGGCAGCTGGGTTGCGGGGTCATGCATGGACGGGAGGGAAGAATGACAACAAAATGCAACGGCCAAGGGAGAGAGGATTGCGTAAAAGGAGAGTAATGCAGACCCATTATTCGGTCGTGGCATGTAACATGGAGATCGGTATGAGTTGGCCGTGCAGAGAGCAAAAACGCACAATTAATCTGTCGAAGGGAAACGGGAGGAAGAGGAAGGGGGGATGAAAAAGAAAAGCGTCTTACCTCGCCATCCACAATTGCCGTCACCACGAACAGCTCGATAGAGAGGGTATGCTCGGGGCAAGTTCTGCACAATATTGGTATTAGATGAAGTCCTGCTTCATATAAAGAGACCATATTTTCGTCTCGAGTGACAGTATGGAGGTTGGAGTGGGCAGGGGAGAATAGATGAGTCGCCGCTGTGAACGTACGACTGTCTTTTGCACGAAAATATGGTCGGCACTGGCATAGTGGTCCTTGATCTCTTCCGTTGAACGGATTTCGTTGATACCGGGACCCTGGCCCGTCAGTTAGCAGTTGCTGCAATAAGCAAAATGTCGTCTAGCAAAGCAAAGGCAGATCGCCAAGGACACGCAAAAGAGAACTCACATTCAAATCGGGCCGGTAGTCTCGGGCGGCCGCCTCCTGTGCGGCAATCTCGGCGTCGATGGCGGCCTGGTCGCCGGTGGCGGACGCCTGCGGAATGTCGGCCATGGCGGCTGGCGGGTGTGACGAGTATCCGGCCGGACCGAGCTCTTGCTGCTGTGGCAGGCGTTTGTGAAGCGTGTGATGTGGAGGAAGAGGATGAAGGGAGCTGTTCGAAGCACTTGTATAGGCACTGCTAGGGTTGCCCGGAGTCGATTGTGCCTTGTACAAGCGTCGCCGCTGGATCTGCTGCTGCAAGTGCTGGTGATGCTTCTGGAGATGGGCAGCGTGGTGCCCGTGGTGCGGAACAAGGTGGTTGTTGCTGGGATGATGCTGGCGTCGGAGGTGAAGCTGTCGAGCCACTGGCGATGACGAAAGAGTGGAGGAGGCCGTCGTGGTTGTGGACGCAACAGTGCCAGCAGCGGCAGGCGCGCTGTTGCGGGCTGAAGTTGGCGGGGGAGGAGCAGGCGGGAAAAAAGTGGAGACGCCTGAAGTAGTGCGCTGGCTCCCAGCTGAGGAAGTGACGAAAGCAGTATTAGGGTCGACGGCGGCGGGCGCTACGGCGGGGATGGCTGTCGCTGTAGCTGTCAAAGGCGCTGATGGCGTGGGCGCTAGTGATGGGGGCGGGGCCACTGGGGAATACGCTGTGCCATTAGAAGTGGGCGATGGGGAAGGAGCAGGAGGAGGTCCTGCCGCGGGAAAGTGTTGGAGTCCCTGCGAGACCGAAATTGGGTGTCGGTGCTCCTCGTCCTTTATTCGGATATTGGAATTGCCAGCATACGTGGGCAGGCCTGCTTTGGCGCTCGCTGATGCCAGAGCATTTCCTGGCTGTCCGTGGTGGGCAAATGCTGTTTCATGCGCGCCCGCACCATTGCCTCCGTACTCTGGGCCGCCCGGAACGGCTGGAATAGGAGATACGGGAAGAGCGACCGCGTTGTTGTTGTTGTCTCCGTGATTGCCGTGGTCGGAGATGCCAATTAGCGTCGCCACGGATCCTTCGTTCCTTCCAAAATCAGCGGAAGTGTCTCCTCGGGGGCCGGTGCTAATCGCGGATAGCTGCTCATGGGGCAGGTGCTGTTGCGGCTGCTGCTGCTGCTGATGCTGCTGTTGTTGGTAAACCAACAGGCGCTGGTCGGGAGGGAGCTGCTGCGGCAGCTGCTGGAACTGCGACGGATAGGGGGCCGACTGTTGTGTGAATGGCTGTTGGTAGTCCAGTACTTGATGTTGTTGCTGTTCTTTCTGCTGCTGCTGTCGCAGCAATTGGTCTTGGTATTGCTCCTGCTGTTGTTGGTGTCTCTGCTGTTGCTCTTGCTGTATTTGTTGCTGTTCGAGCTGTTCCCGGTACTGCTGTTGCCGCAGTTGATGGTGCTGGTAGCTGGCGTAGTCTGTAAATTCGACAGTGATCTGGCACGGTGCATCCAAAACGGAGACCGGTGCTTGTGAGGGCAAGAACATCTTCTGTAGCAGGGGCGATGCGAGAAAAGGGAAAGCGAAGAGGTCGAGGGGGAAGGAAAAAGAAAGAAAGAAGAAGAAAAAGGAAAGAGTAAGTGTCAGGAGAGCAACAAGGGAAGGAACGAGGCAGGAGAGATTATGAAAGGACGGAGCGAGGGAAAGGTAAACGGCAAAGCAAAAAGCACGAAAAAGGAAGGCACCCCAGAACAGATGTAACGACTGACACCCAGCGAATGCCCGACGATGGGAGAATTCACAAGCGAAGAACGAGAGAAAATAATGCAGGCAGACAGGTATTAGAAGGAGGTGGGTGCGAAAAAGAAAAGCGAGGGTAAGAGTGAGGCAGGTTCCAGATCTTATTTGAATAATAATAAGGAATGGCGGACTGGATGGGCTGGCCCGGCTTGCGAAGGCGGCCAGGATGCATGCGAGGTGTGTGGAGAAGCCGTCGGCTGTGACTTCCTTGTGCTGCTGCTTTGCTGCTTTTGTGTTTTCATGCTCCTACCCCAAAAGGACATCGTGTGCGATCCCTGACGCGAGTGCTCCTTCTTTCCTTGTTGATTTTTGGGGGTCAGTATTTCGAGGAAGGAGCGAGCCTGTGTTTCCGGTCAACATGCACCACAGTCGAGCCCGACGTTTTGTGTTTCCTGCCTCTTTGGTCGTTTTGCCGTTGACGATTTTGCTCTACTTCCGTCTCTGCCAGCCCTGTGTTTTTTTTCTTTTTTTACCCCTGTCCAATACACTCCGTACAAAAAAACATCTCTGCCGCTCAGTGCCACTCTCCCCATTTCCACGTCGTATTGTCTTTACGTCTGTGCTCCGTTTCTCCAACACCTCCGCCAAGTCATATTTTCTTTTTTTCAGTTGCTAATCTCAACGTTGAGCTTCCATCAAGTTTCTACTCTTCGTGAGCTCACTTTGGTTAACACAGCATCCACGACGTTTACATACTCGCCAAACAAGAACTATCGGACGTTGTACGTCTCCTGCGTCACTTGTTTTCTCTTTTGCCGTTTTGTGTTGCTCTCTTCTGGTACCATGCACAGTTCTACCCCACCCATTTCTGTATGCGCGTGGCTAGGCCTGTTGCGAGTCATTCTGACAACGCAGCTACCTCCTCCGCCCTGTCGACAAAGCTCTTTTCGCAGCCAGCGTGTCAACCGTGTTGTGTGTGCCATGGGCCTGGCCCGGCCTTTTCTAGCCAAGAGGCGACCCGCCAATTCGATATCACGGTATAGCCAAAAGGCTTGCTTTTGAAAAGGAAAGGAGCAGCGATGGCGATAATGGCTTGGTTTGGCGGCTAGGCCAAAGCCAAGGCAAGCAACGAAAAGAAATGCCCATATCCAGCAGCCACACCAATACTCAGGTTGCTGGGACCGACCTGTCTGTAGTGTCAGCCCCATTGTATGATCCAGAAGAATACAGCCATGCTGTCCAGACTGTGGCCGTGAACAGCAAATTAGACCGACAGCAGCAGAAGACAGCCAGTTGCAAGTGCCTGTGAAGGAAAGCACGTTGTCACGGAGGTGCCTCTGCTAAATCAATACAGACACCGATCAAGGCGAAACGTGTTCGATTGCATCTTCCATGCTCACCAACCACGTCGCTGCCATGCCTTCGTTTGTATTCCGGACAAAGGCATAGGTGGAGTTCTCATGGACAAGTATCTGCAGGTCACGAAATTACCTTGCCGTCCAGGTTTTCTTCCGCAAAGCGCAGCTTGCTGGCGGGCCTTTATTTATTTCTTCTCCGTCATCGAACACCACGGTGCGTGTCTCAGTGTCGAAGATCGTCGTGCGTAACCTATTATTATGGGGCAATATGCGCATGCTGCTGGGGGCCGTGCATGAGAGAGGAGAAGGTCGGGAAATTGAGACTAACAGGCGAGAGAACACCGCAGCACAGCATGACAAGCGGAACGCGTACGATCAACGGCCAACAAACGGTAGGTGTGAGCACCTGGGTATTGCTCCATTCTTTGACCGTTTTCAAAGAAAAAGTTGGAACAACGTTTGATGACCTGGCCCTCGCCATTAGCATCTTCCAGTTGTCCCCGCTGATAGATCTGAGTGAACCGATCTGTACCCATCCAGGTCAGTCACCAAATGCAAGCAAAGAACTGGGAGGAGAGCACTGAGCAAATAGGACGCGAAAGTGCCTTGCACACTCCAGCATCTCGGTGTGGTATTGCGAGAACACGTCGAGATATATTCCCAAATCCGTGCAGCCCATACCCATGCCTCGTTCATCCTTTTCCGTTCCATAATCCTGCGCCGTCTGTGGACTGCGCCGAAAGGGAGACTAAACTAAACCTCGAGAATACATGACGGCTGGTGGGGCGTTCGTTAGAGATCCATGTTGTTTATGTTGTTGTCTTCTTCCTCTCAGTCTCTTTTTGCGCATTGACTTTCTTCGGAGTAACAGAGCCTCTGCTACGGGTAACAAATTACACCAACATCAAGCGGGTTTCCGGGAAAGGCTGGGCTATAAGCTCCAGAAAAGGTGAAATTAATATCAACTAACAATAACGAAGGCACAGAAACAGCCAGAGGAAGTCATATGGTTTGTTAGACATCCCTGAAATCAAAATGGCTACCGGCGGCTGTTTTCAACTCTTGGGGGAAATAATTGAAATCAAAACCTGTCTCCATTATCGCGAGCCAAGATGCAGTCTAAGGCACAATGAATACAGGGCAATACCATGTCTGTGCCGGCCACTCCATTCCGTCAAAAAAGGCTACACATCCAGATAACGAAGCTTGGATGAAGCTTGGGGCATTTCAGCGCGCAAACTCAATATCACTGCGTTATCCTCTTTTCCTCCTGTTATTTGAACCAAAAAAACGAAACGAGGACATGCCATGGTGGTCCCCCTCCCTCAGTACCTCACAGCCCGCTTTTCTTCTCTTTTAAAATGTTCATGATCGTCACATTGGCAGTCTGGGTGCCTGCCTCTTCCCAGCGACAAGGGCCTTAAGCAGAGAGAGGCTCGGTATCTTCCCTTAACCTCAATCCGTCAGCCCACGCGCACTTTCAGAGGGGCCCTTTGTTGCAAAAGAACCAGCTACCTTCAACCACTACGAGAACCGACAATGGAGACTCGAGGAACCAAGCGGTCCTCTAAGAACCAATATCGAGACCAAAGGGGATACGGCGGTTAGTAGCCACTGACGTTCTCAGCAGTGCAACGACGAACGGGTATTCCGTACGACCATACGAAATCTAGGTAAGACAAAAACGGTCGGAAAAGAAAGCACAGTCGGTGGTAGGATTCAATTCCCTGTGCTGGTCTTTCTTTCTCCGGATTCTGGACTGATTCTGCTTCAGGGGCGTGTCCAGATCCAATCAAAAATGAAGGAAGCAAAGATCCTTGGCCCTGTTCCCTTACACGAGGCTAGCCACTAGCTGTTTTCGGGGCCTTGCCCAAGTTTGGGCTAACAGTCTGCGCCTACTGTCCGTTTTCTTCGAGTTTTGGTGATGTTTTCCTAGTTTATACCCTTTTCATCCTCTGCAACGGGAGGTCTGTGTGGCAGACAAAGGCCCTCCACCCTGAGGGATGACAACAACCCTCCCCCCCTCACCTCAAATTAAATAATGAAGAACAACTTCTGTCTCTTTTATTCGCAATTCTCCCCCTTACTCTTGTCCCGTACGGTAACGTCCGAAGTTACCTTACACATGCTAAGGCCATAGTTTGGCAGCTTGTTTGTGCGTTCCCACACCATTACGTCCGTACGAACAGACTAAATTATACGGGTGCCGGGCGGCTGCCGATCAGCCAAAAAAGGGCGCTTCCCGCACGGCCTGGCCAGATCAGACGGCAGAACCAGACCATTGCGAGCGGATAAATTTTCCTATTGTACGAGCAATTAGAAGCTTCTGCGACGAGGAAAGGAGAGGGAAGGGGGGGACAGACACTGAATAAAAGCCATTGCGCCGTGATTTCCGGTCACTTCTTGTCCACAAAGAAGTCAACAACAGGCCGACTCCAATCGTCTGTACGAAATAGTACGCAGCAAAACGGCGTTTGGCAGAGCACAGCACACGATGTGCTGCCGGCAAATTTGGAGCCATCCATCAGGCCAAGCCAAAGTCCAGAACGGTCCTCTCTTCTCCGCACCCGTTATGATATGCGACTCGTTTTCCCTAAATGGCGCAATATGCCAACAGGGCACGAATTGATTACTACAATCAGAAAGTCAGAAAGCCAGCCAGGCAGCGACAAGATCCAGCGTTCCGAAGCCGTCCATAGTGCTCCGATGTTGAATTTGCGCGTGCGAATGTGTCGCACATCCGTATCGCTGGGGCAGCCCGACAGGAGACGACAAGAGTACTCCGTAAGTAACCATGTCATTCTATGACCTCTACCAATCTCTCACCACATAGGCCACCGGCATGCTCTACGGGAAACGCATACCGTATCGGTAGATTTTTGACTTTCCTCATTTCCCTTCATATTTTTTTTTTAAAAAAAAAATACATAAATCGGCCCCATATCATATATCATACTGCAAATGGTCCGCTACACTGCGGCGGGAGGAAACAAGCACACAGCGGGAAAGGGCGGGAGGAGCGGGCCAGCGTGGCAGCGAGTGAAAAAGACAAGAGCACAGAGCGGGATGCATGCCAGGCTGTGGTCCATGTAGGACAAGAAAACGCAACGAAAGCCGATCATTTGTGCGCCTCTGTGCACGCTTCAAAATGACAGATCACATCTCGATATGAGATGGAGTGGACAAGGCAGAGGCAAAGGAAAGAAGAGAAAAAAAAGAAATATAACGAGAGGGTGACACAGTAAAGGCGGAGCGATGCGAGGCAGTCGATTGCATCGTCATATTCTGTCTTGCGTTCGCGGAAGACACGAGATATATTTAGACGTTCGCCGTTCGACAGAGGTGGGCTCACATGTGTCGGCCAAGTCGCACAGCACTGGGTAGGTGAGACAGCTCGTGCACGGCATGGCCTCGCCACGGCCAGAAGAGGCAGTTGGCAGGATATGGATATACGAGACGGTCTTTGTTGGCGATGGATGGCTTGTGTCCGTCGGCTCTCTTTCTTGAAAGCAACAGGTCACAGAACACAAGCCGTATTTATATACATTTTCAACATATGTTCTCCAAGATACGGTGTGCCCAACTTGCGGTGTAATCCAGGGCCATTTTGAGTACATATGACAAACAGCCGTCCGATATACAAAAGAATTGGCGTGTTTCATCCGTCTCTGTGTCATACCCAGACGAGCAAAGATAGAGCTGGCCTTGCAACGAGTGTCGAAGTGCAAAGTAGGTTGCCAAGTCTCGAGTGCGCGTTGAAGAGTCGGGGTCGTTGGAGAAAGAAAAAAAATTAACCAAAACGGAAGGCGAAAACGAAAAAGAAAAGAAAGTGATACATTACATTTTTTAGTCCGGGCACCATGTGGGCAGACGGCAATCAAAAAGGCGGAGGTGGAGGTGGAAGTGGAGGCGGAGACTCGACATACCATCTCCATGTACGCGTGAAAGAATCGTTTGGCCAATCTCGCAAAACCATACATCGTACGTAGTACGTCTTGCTCTCGTACGGAGGTGTCAAGGGTAAAAAACCACGCCGAGGAAAAGTCACAAAAACGACAAGGATTATTCCACTAAACTAAAAAAGTACTAGTAAAATAACGGTACAAACCTATATACCTAGAAACTCGTATGTCCACCATTTGCCTCGATAACGGTAGACATTCTTTCTAGCATAGAGGCTAATTTACCTCGCTAAAATTCGTCTGAAATTAACTCTTATGCCTTCTGTACTCTCCTTCTTAATTTATCGTACGAGGGCTTTACCTTATCGCTATAATGTATTAATAAATAATCCTTTATTTTATTCTAATAGCGCTTAATTAGATTTAAATTAGGACTAAATAAAGGCTAAATTAAACGAGTAATTTAACGGTTATTAAGTTCGAGTTATATAGCTTTATAAGTATAGCCTAAAGTATTATCTTATATTAAGAAAAGTAGTCTTTTTAGATGATTTTATTACTTTAAAAGCTTTATCTAACCCTTAATTAAAGGGACTATATAAACTTAGTATATCTTGTTACTAATTTTCCCCTATTCTTTTTCCTAAAAGACTATTAGTCCTTTATTAGCCCCTAAAAAACTTCCCTAAAACATCCAACCTTGTTTTCTTTACTCCTTTTCGTTTATATAAAAAGGATTAAGCTCCTCGCTAGGTTTTCTTATAATAAACACCTTTCTATATCTTTCATAAGTTACCTAGGTCTTATCTATCTAAAGAATCTGATCTTAATTATTAATAGTTTAATAATAATACTCTTAGGTAAACTTAAGGCGAAGGGCTTTATTTTTATTAAAAAGAGGAGGTTTTTAAAGAGTAATATATTATTTATAACCAAGATAACGTAAAGTTAATTAAATTATATACTCACTATATCTTTTATTAAAAAGACTTAATAATAGCTCTAAGTAAGTCATTTAACGAGTCTTTAACAATAAAGTAACGAATTTAAGTAACTCTCGTTCTTCTTCTTTTATAATAGTTAAAGGGCGGCCGCTACGAATTTTAATCTTTTTAGATTTTATCGCTATATAAATCTAATTCATCAAAAAACCAGTCCTTTCAAGGATTTGCTTCTTCGAAAAGCCTGTATCGTAAAAAAGAGTACGAATTCGGTGCCTCTCTTTTTCTGTCGTCTGGCGTGTCATGGCGATGAATTTTAGAGAAGGAGAAAAAAGTAAACAAACGAAAACGCGTTGGAAAGACGAATGTATCTTTTTGGTACTAGGCCTAAAGAGGCCATTCGTGGCTGTGGCGAAGGTCCACAGAATACGTGGGAAGGGAGTGCTTTCTTACGCCTGCAACCTCCGTACTCGACGGGCTTTCTGGACCACCCCAATCACCCAACATTCGTCCAAGAGGAAGCCAACGCAGTATCCTAAACCAAACACGGAGCCATCCGAGCCTTGGCCGTCGTTGTGGGAGCAGGAGCTAGGAAGCCATCGTCTTACGGCGTGCTTTAGCGTCGTCTTCTTTTTTCAGCTGTGCGTTACCGGTGTGCGCTCGGTGTGAGCCTGGCCAGTGCGCATCTTCGACGCACGCAGGGGGACGAGGATCGGACTCCCACGGCCAGACAAGGATGTGTCGATCTTTGCTTTTTCTTTCTGTTTGGGTGGGGATTAGCAGGCCTCCTCGAGTTGGTCCTCGAATCGAGTACGGAGTATACATGTACTTCGTAAGGGATACGACATAATGTATTGTATTGTTTTCTTCTTTTTACTCTATTTTACGGAGTATTTTCACCAACGGTGCCAAGAGCGGGCGCACGTCTGTTCTTGATGTTGGTATCCGAGTGTGTGTACGTCCTACTCGGATGGCGCATATGAGCAAGTGGTTTTCCATTGTTATTTGTTACTGTCATTAATTACGGGCATTAATCTGGGCGCAAAGTACGAGATGCTATGCAGTACTAATGAAAAGAATCTCGTCCCCTAATTCCACCTATCAGCGCATACAAACAGCGTGTTAGTGCCGTTGTATGTGCACCTGAACTGGGAGCTGAACTGGGAGCTGAAGCAACCCAGAGACATCCATTAAGGCTTCCAGGCTGGAGGGAACCGTCGAACAGTCGGTTTCAAGCGAGAGTCCGGGCGCAAATGTGATCAACTACGAAAGACGGTCAATTATTTCTGAAAAGCCTCCTTCTGAGAATCGTGCTTCGTAGGACTTACAAAGGTGTCGTTTCGGATAGACCGTGTTGCTGTCGCATGGATGCATGTCGTTTGCCCTTCCGCCATTTGTTGGGGAATAATCAATTCAAAGCTACGAGAGAAATACATATGAGAGAGGGACAACGAGGGAAAAGACTGCGAGAAAGAGTGAGGGAGAGGGTACCACCCACGATGGCAAAATCAATACGACGGACGCCAACTCGCACTGCATCTGCAGTTCGTTTTTTCCTTTTCCGCATGCAGTGCCCCGGCGAACAAAACATATTGCAAGTCCCAAGAGAGCCACTCACCATTCACTTCTATATCAACCAATCTACGTTTCCCGCCGTTTTCCACACCCATGATAAACCCAATCCAACCACACAATAACGATGGAGGTCCATTTGGTACGATGCAACCCTCCCCGCAACATTAGAGTTGCCTGTCCAATGGAAAATACTGGGGGTGGGAGTCTAGGCCTTGGCACTCGACTGTGAGAAAAGGAAGGACAAGAGGAAACGAGAAGGGCACGAAGCGAAGTCCGTCCTGAAAGCGAGACGACCAGCAGCCACTCTCCCATCCAACTGGTACATGCAACATACACCCCCGTGACCGCAGGCTGGGGAAGGGCGCGGGGAAGGGTGGGATGAGTGGGTGTCGTGGGAGATGTGGGTGTTGTGGGTGTTGTGGGCGTCTTTGGAGAAGTGAAAAGGGAACGACATCTGCATGAGGGACAAAGAAAAGTAAAGTCCGTTACGAGTTTGTGGACGACAGAACAATGTTTTGAACAGAAATACGCCTCACCCAGCAATCGTTCGTTTCAACAAGTCGTGGGGGCCCTGACCTTCTACTAATGATTTTATCGTACCTTGTTATGCCCATCTTCTCGTCATCGCGGATTGTTCCCACGCATAGGCAACGTCTGTTCCCTCTCAAGATACTCATAATGGAGAAGGGACATCTAGGGGTTGGGGGTTGCTGATGTCAATTATCTTGTATATTTGTGCAAAGATCGTACCAGAACGACACAATGCCGTGGTCTCAAACATCGTGAGGTCTAAGATGGGATCAAAGCTAAGTGTCTCAGTGGATAGCCTGATCGGTGGATTAATCTACTAAACAATTATAACCGCCATCTAAAATAAACTGGTAATAACCACTGTATGGCGTACGTCTGTGCTTGCAAAGCTAGTGCATGATGCTCAGCAGAGTTGCTGTGGCTCAAGCCACATCGACAGATTTGAAAGCATTTCTGAAAGTCGCCAGATATGACTAAAGAAGACTCAAGCATATATCAGGGACTTAGAAACGGCATTACTTCTTATACTCCTCTACCTTCAAGCAACGTAGTTTAAACGTGTTGGGTTCTGAGAAATTCTGATTAATTCCTATATATTCACGAAAATATGTCGTCTTTTTTTCGTTGACCGTTTCAATATGTCTAAAAAAAACATTGATATAAAATAGAATAAAAAATAATATTAAAGAACAAACTATTTATTTGCATTATTAAAAAAACTTGTTTTTCGAATTCTGATTCCCTTACAATTTTGTGCCCTCCCTACAACCATCCTCCTGCCCTCGCTAACACCGGCATGCCTGCCGCCGTGCCCAACGGGCCCGGCGCGCCACGCGCCGCTACGTCACGGCGCCGTGGCACGCCCGCCCCGCCACCCCCGGCGGCGGCCATTAAGCGAGCGAGGCCACCGACGGCCGACAGCGTCACGCTGGCCAGTAGTCCCCTGCACCGCTATACGAGTGATGCTATCACTATTTCTGAAGGCCTGTAGCGGTCTCTGACTAAGCGTAGCCGTATAGCTAGGGAGACGGCTACTACTACGCCCTTTATACCGCCCGGCTGTAACGTTGTACCCACCACTCCCTCTACCTTAACTAAGACTACTACTACGTATACTGTCCCGCTGACCGCTAGACCGCTAACCACCGTTGTCCTTAGGGATGTCGCTAGGATCTACGGTATTCCGGACGGCTACGCTATCGCCCTTACTACCGCCCTCTCTATTATGTATAAGACGGATAATTGTATTAGTATTATTATTAATATAATCCTATAACAACTCTTTTATACTATTACCTCTTAGGCGCTTCGTACCGTTACGGTGCCGCCTTTAGGCCTTATAATTACGCCGGCTATTACTACTGGCCTACCGCTTATGTATACCTTTAAGCTAGCTATATAAACCACCCCCCTACTATAATAAATAAACTAACGTTATAATAACTCTAACCTTATACTTATTATAGTAATAAAGCTACTATTATAAGAAGAGGTAATCCTTTATACTAGCTGTATAACGTTACTGCCCTTATATAAGACTATCGTTAATACTATTAAGTTAACCGCTAGGGACCGTATATAAGCCCTTATAGTCCGCCGGCTCTTAAATAGAGATAGTGTCGTCGTCTTCCCTAGGGGGATAGACTGGTGGTACGTAAAAGACGTATCTTAGGCTAATAACTTAAGCGCTGACGCTATAATTAACGGCCTAAAGGTTGTCCTTTACGGTGTACTAATAGACACACTCTCTCTAAACCTTTATATAAAACTTAATATATTATACCTAGTCCTTTAGATACGCCTTATAGTCCGTAAGGATAGCCTACTAGTTAGCTTTAGCAGCCTATACCTTACTATCGCTACTAAAGCCGACGTCGCCCTACTTATATAAGATAGCGTTATCCTTAACTATTACCTCTACTACGCCGTCCCGTATAAATAAGACACTCGGCTATAAATCTATTACTATTATTAAATATAGGACTATAATATATATAAGTGCTATAAGCCCCCCTAATATATATACTATAGAGAAAACTATAAGAGCCTCTCCTATAATAAGCCCTTTAACGAGAGATAATACTCGAACTACTACGGGCTATACCTAGCTTACTCTTATACTTACCCCTTCTATTAAAACACCCTCACTAAATACTAGGAAGCTAATAGTGTAGGCTACCGTCTATAGCCCGCTCGCCCTAATATAACGACCGTAATATATACACTATAGCTCCCCCCTATATCCTTCTAATAATAGTAATTATTTTATAGAATATATATAAAACCAACCACTATATATAAACAGCACTATATTATATAAACACCCTTAGATTTAACGTCGTCTTCTTATAAGAGATAGTTAAGATAAAGAGCGGTGACGCTTTAGGGCTGGCCTTTAGTAAATATTATAAACTTTAGGCTAAAGAGGGCCGTCTTACTGGTTATATTATAAAGCGCCTACTATTATCCTGTTAGGAATATATAGCTAGAAAAGACCTTATTTATATTACTATCTATATATAAGGGCTACGCCCTCTTTATATCTTTAGAGTTTATAATAAGTTATTCTTACCCGGTCTATAGCCATAGGACTTATTACTTCTTTACCTTACTAACTAGTTATACCCCGGCCTAAACACTAACGTCGTCCTTATAGGAGACATAAACCTTTACTACCCACTCTAAGATATAGCCGGATGAACCTCCGCCTATATAAACGTCCTCCTTAACCTTACGAATATATAAGACCTATCCTTATTAATACCGTTAAGTATATTAATATAATAACTATAAGGCGACTAGTTATACTATTAGCCTTTAATAATAAACTATATATAGGCCTTACTATAGCTTAAGGCTATATACGCTACACTTAACTAACCGGGCTCTAACTATATACTATAAGCCTACTTTATACTAATAATAACGCCACTAGTATTAATAAACGGCTTCTACTAGTTCTAACTAGATTAGGATAAGGCCGCGTTACTTAAATAAGCTATTCTCCTCCTAACACTAATATTATTAAGCTTTATTACCGAACTAGAACGCTAAACTAACGATCTTATTAGTAAGCTTACTAGTATTATATACATATACACCTCGGCCAAGTTACCTCCCTAAGGATACCGTTATCCTAAATAGGACGTAGTTACCGCCACCACTACCGACGCCCTCTATACCATAGAGAGGAGAGTATAGACCGGAGACTAGTTTATAGCTGTATATAACACTATATATAAGGTACACTGAATATAAAGATGCGCCCTTCGTTAAGTCGGAGGCCGTTACTAGTGTACCGTACTATATAAGGCCTTAGTGAGAGACGCGGACTTATAGAGACTAGAGAAGTAGGCTTACTCTTAAAGCTATACCCCCTCTACCTCCCTACTCCTTCCGTTACTATAGCGGTCGGACGGTACACTTATTATATACGTTAATAATAAGGCGGAGATCCTCTCTCGCTGCTTCTTCTTAACCCTAAACGCCGTACTACCTCTACCGCCGCCTATAATACCGTTCGGCTATATCTTTATTAGCTAATATATCTCTATAGACGACGTCTTAACGGCCGTTTACCGTACTTCCTTAAGGAAGGCCCTTAGGTTAGACTAAATATTAAACGTACTTCTTTAGGCCTATAGTAACTCCCTCTTCCTATAGTTACGGAACATCGCTACTACTAGCCTCCGTCTCGGCTATTAGTCGTCACACTTTAAGGTATCCCGTACTATTATTATCCCGAAACCTAATAAGACTACTTAAGAGAGATAAGAGGCGAGAGGGTGACGCCTGATCGTACTCCTTAATACCGTCGGTAAAGCTATTAAGGCTATTATAGCCCGCCGGCTAGTTAAAATAGTAGAAGAGAACCACCTCCTCCCAAAAGGCTAAATGGGTAACCGGCGCTACCGGTTAATAGAGCTAGTGGCCCGCCTCCTTACTAACGCTATATAGTACGCGTGGGACGTTAGCGCCACGGTATCCCTCCTTTAACTTAATATCTAAGGCGCCTTTAATAACGTCCATTATAAATAGCTTATTTATACGTTATACGTCCTCCGTCTCTTAGTCTAGTTAATTAACTAGGTTATAAATTACTTAATGGGCCGGATAACGGCGTTAGCCTTTAATGGAAAGATAGTACTAGTATAGCCCGTTACTACCGGCGTCCCTTAAGGATCCCCGTTATCACTAATCCTATTTATCCTCTTTACTTTACTACTTTATTAAGCCCTTTATTACTACTATAAGACTATTACCCTTAGGTTTATAGATAATACTAACCTCCTTATAAGTAGCCGTATAATAGGCTTTTATTACTACCTTCTATAGGAGGTATAAACTACTATTATAGAGTGGGTAAGGCTAAAAGGCGTTATATTTAAGCCGGTAAAGAGCGAGCTACTCTACTTCTCCCGTACTTATATAGCCTTAATGATAACGCTTACACTTAACCAGGCTACCGTCCTTACTCCCTAACCGTCGGCCTACTTCCTTAGTATTTAGCTCGATAGAAAGCTCCTCTTTTTAGAGTACCTCTAATAAATAAAACGCCGCCTTACTATATAAAGCTACGCCCTTATAAGACTTATTAGTAAGATGTAGGGCTATACGCTCCCGTAGGCCCGTATAATTTATATAGTAGTACTTTGGAGTATAGTAGCCTATAGTACGAGTATCTTCCTTCTAGAGAAGGGTAACCGTCGGCTGACGACCTCCCTTAACTTGATCTTTTATAGTTATCTCTATACTATCCTTAGGGCCTACTAGTCTATACCTATCTACCTCCTTTACTCTAAGGTAGGTATACTACCGTTAAACCTTTACTTAGCCTACCGTCGTATTATCTTCCTCTCCCGGCCAGACTATTAGGTAAAAGCCTAAGCTATTTAGAGTATAATCTATTGGCCCTAACCTTTTACTAACTATTATATACTTATCCCTACCTTACCCCTACCGCCTACCTTTAAAGAGATAAACTAGACTAGAGTTACTAATTATTAAAAGGCCCTATAGTAGTAGAATACCAGTAAAGGCCACTCTATAGGATCCCTTATAGTACGAACACTATACTAGACGTTATAAGCTATATAACACCACTACTAACACCTTATAAAGGCCGAAAGCAGCCTCCTTATATAGATCTATACCGACTATATTAACCTATAAGCTTACCTTTACCGTTAGCAGGCTACAGACTCACCCATGTACCTATACGGCGCTAGGGAGAAGACCGTAACCTATATCCTCTTAACTTATATAATAACACTACTACGGCCACCGGACTAGCCACAAACACCCAAAGAACTAGACCACCGGCTACGAAACGGCCTTACAGCTAGACCACTCCTCCATTAGCTTATTTGAAGCGATAGACTCCTGGAGTATAGCCTAGTAAGGGAGCTTGAACGGTCGCCGACTCTAGCCTAGAACGGTACCCTAACGATACACCAACTCTCCTTTACTCTTTACGTTATTTATTTTATTTTATTTTTATTTATTTGTTTATTTTACTTATTTTATTTATTTTATTTATTTTGTTTACTTTGTTTATTTTGTTTTATTTACACTACCTTAGTGGCCGTTCGAGACCACTGCACGAAACTATAACTAGAAAGATTACACACTTAGTTCTATGGCAGTTTTTTCCCCAGAGGGTTCTGTCTAGCTAGTCGCCAATAGTCAGGAGTGGCTGAGAAAGGCGGATAATAATAATAATAATCTTACAATAATTAAAACAAACAAGATATAAATCGTTCAAGTCAAAGTCCAAATAAAACGGACGCTTCACAGACTTGTTTCGAGGAAAGAAGAAAAACAGTACGGAGCACCTACGCGGCGGATGACAGCCCACATTCAAACTGATAGAATTCACGTTAAGACATCTGCGTAGAAGGAAGTCAGATTTATAAATCAATGTGCAAAAGACCGTAGGTACATAAAAGACAGTATGAAAAAAAACCCAAAGGAGCAATCCACAAGGAAGGGTTCTGTCCTCCCCTCCCTTCCTCAGGCCTTTCCCTTCTTTTGAAAAAAAAATCCGTCAAGTCCGAGAAGAGACGCCCTGCTCCCAGTCTCTACCTATCCTACCCAGTCGCTTTGCCGTTGCCCTCATCGTCGAGAACTCAAAGGGTTTTCATTTCAGAAGACACCCGTCATCCTCGTGACCTGAGGGCCACAAAAGATCGGCTGAAGAAGAAAGAGATGAGACATGGAACACTGGCGGTCGTTCTCCCGGCACTCTGGGATGTCGCTTTTTGTCACCACGACGGACCGTCTCGTCCGCCTGGATATCGTAAACTGTGTTGGTTGTTGTTGTTGTAGTTGTGGAGTCGTGTGCCGTCATACATGCAGTTGCAAAAATGTTTGACCGGCCGGTTGGGGATACATTGTCGTATTTCCACGTCGATGCATGCAGAAATCGGTGTTGATAACGATGGGGGTGTTCTTGTCTGTTTCGAGGTAGGCCGTTCGTGATGGCAACAGCTCAACCAGCCGCGCTTGGTCGACATAATCCGAGCAAAGCCCCCCGGTCGGTTCAGCTCCGTCCGCCCTGCGGTCGTCCCCAGTCCTTTCCTCGTGTTCCGTCATCGCCGCTCCCAAATTGTTGTCGTCGAAGACGGACGGCTCTACGCAGCCGCGGGATTGGCGTTCATCTGTGGAGGTTAGCATGTTGTCGTATGCGATGAAGGGGAGTCCAAGGCGGGCAATAGACATCCGTCGCCCCCATCGCCTGCTTGACCGCAGGCTCACTCACCTTGCGCTTGCCGCCCGGCGTCGTCGTCACGTTGACGAAGCGGCGCGTGTACTGCTCGCGCTTGTGGGCGCGGCCCTTGGGCGTCTTCTTGGACTCCTGCGGCTCGACCTTGGGGGTCTGCGACTTGACCTTGCCGGCGCGTGCCAGACTGCCGTGCACCTTGCCCATGGTTGCGGTGTGTGTGGTTGCTGAGTAGGTTTGAGGTGAGAGAAGTTGTGGCCGGGTTGTTGTTTGGTCGTTGATGGTAGACTTTGTTGAACGCGCGGTCGTTGTAGATGAAGACGAGTTGGTAACAGTTGGAACGGGGATTTTTAACTATGGCGGGCGAAAAGACGGCGAAGCAGGCTGGCAAAACGAAGCGGATGGTCACGTGTTCGCCACCATTGGGTAAGGCTCTTGACTTTTGTGGAGCCATTTCCAGCGCGAGCCATTCCTGTCGCCGTATGACTCTACAAATTGCCACTGAACAGGAGATTGTTAGGCCCCTAGGCTTGCCTGTTCCTTAGATCCAGGTAGAGAGAAGCTTGGTATCGGCGTTAACAGGCAAGTCCGGCATCGCCAAAATGCAGCATTCGCGTACTCGTTTCGTTGCATAATTGTATATTGCATTCTGAAAAAGCCGCACGCTCTCTTCTCATTTTTTGTGTTCGCGTGGGAAAGAAAGGAGGCTGAATGCTAACTATAGAATACGAATCCAATATGTGGTGAATTTCCAAAAGCAAATCGGCGCAGGTACAAGCAGAAAACAACAATGTATCGTAGGAAAAGCAGTCATGTCAAAAATACCAAAAAAGGAGCGTCTTTATCCCACAGAAAAAAACATCAGCTTTAGATGGATTTCGTGAAACGATCTCCCCTCTCCGGCTCCTCCCCGATTTTCGCATCTCGTGTATCGCCATCCCGGGCACGCTCGCACAGGCCTGGGGCCCGACCTGGTGCTGCAACTACCGGCGCGCGTCGAGGCCTCCCGCCAGCTCCTGCTCCAGGCCCGCCGGGTGCATGACGTACTCCTGTGGACGCGGGTCCTCGGCGGTCCACTGCCCGCCGCCCGACGGCATGGGCACCTGGCCGGTCTGCTGCTGGGCGGCGGCCTGGGCGGCGGCGTGGCCGGCGGAGCCGGGGACGGTGCGCACGAGCTGGCGGAAGCGGTAGACCTCGTCGAGGATCATGCGGCGCATGTCGTCGACCTCCTCGACGACCTCAAAGTCAAAGTTGAAGGTGGTGGGGCAGTCGGGCTCGTCGCTGGCGTCGTGCCAGATCTGGAGGTAGTGGTGCTCCAGGGCCTGCTCGACGGAGATGCGGCTGCTGGGGTCGAAGGCGAGCATGCGGTCGAGCAGGTCGAGCGCGTCCGGGTTGGCGTTGGGGAAGAGGATGGGGAAGGGCCGCTTGGGCATGAAGGGCAGGTTGCGCACGTACTCCTGGGCGCGCGAGGAGCCGATGCGGGAGAGGGTGGCCTCGTTGGGCGTGCCGAGGATCTGGAGGATCTGGTTGAGCTGGTCGACGTAGTCGCGGCCCTTGAAGAAGGGGCGCGAGCCCAGCAGCTCGGCCAGGATGCAGCCGACGGACCAGACGTCGATGGCCTTTGTGTAGCTCTGGAAGCTAAGCATGATCTCCGGGGCGCGGTACCAGCGGGTGGCGACGTACTCGGTCATGTAGCCGGCGTTCTCCTCCGGATCGACGGAGAAGCCGCGCGCAAGACCAAAGTCGCAAATCTTGAGCTCGCAGTCGGCGTTGACGAGCAGGTTGCCGGGCTTGAGGTCGCGGTGCAGGACGTTGGCGGAGTGGATGTACTTCAGGCCGCAGAGGATCTGGTAGATGAAGGACTGGAAATGGGCGTCGGTGAGGGGCTGGCCGGAGCGGATAATCGCCGCCAGGTCGCACTCCATGAGTTCTGTCTTTGTTAGCAGGAGCACGCGCGTCGCTGGTGTGCGGTTTTAGGAGAGTGAGGAGAGAGAGGAACACACCTTCGTAGAGGTAGGTCTCGTTGAAGTTGTTTGGCCGCGGAATGTCCATGTCGTAGAGGCAGGTGATCTGTCGTTTGGTCAGTACGATACCTATCGTCTTGCAACGTTCGCAGGCTGACGTACGTTGCGGTGGCCGCGGAAGTGCTGCAGCAGCTTGATCTCGCGCAGGGCGCGCTTCGCGAGAATCTTCTTGCTAAAGACATTGGTGACCTTCTTGATGGCCACGCCCTCGTTCGTCTGGTTGTTGACGGCGGCGCACACAATGCCGTACGCGCCCTGGCCAAGCTCCTTGGTCACGGTGTAGCGCTCGTCGACGATAAAGTCCTGGTTGAAGACCTTGAAGACCTTGCGGCCCTGCAGATCGGCCATATTTGCTGTGGAAGAGGTGTGCGACTGCGGGGGAGGGGAAGAGGATGGAGAGGAAACGGGACAAGCAGCCCGCGGTCTGTGGACGTTGGAATGAAGGGACGTGGGCGTCGAGGACAACGGCCGAGAAAGTCAAAAGACAAAAGACAAAAGAACAATCGGAGACGGTTCCAGGTGAAACGGTCGAGTCGATCGGAAATGGTCTCGGACGGACGAGAGCGTTGACCAGCTCTTGTTTGCTGGGAGGCTCTTTCGGTGGCTCCTTTGGTGGGGGGATGCGAGGCGCAAGGAAGACGAGCTGACGGTTTTGGCGGGGCTGAAACGGGTCTATGGTGGCGCGAATGAGGGGAGACGGAGTGAGATTTGAGATTGGAGCGGCGGATGGATTTGGGTACGAGGCGGATGACTGGCCAAAAGGAGGGCAAAAAGAGAAAAGAGAAGAAATAAAAAGATCAGGGAGCGAGGATGCTTTTGGGGGGTTATGCAACAAAACAAAAGCTGTATTGTCGTCGCAAGTCGTCGCAAAGAGGAAGGCGCGTCGTTGTCGACTGTCGAACAAGCAGGTGTCGGGAAGTCGCCAAATGGGGAAGGGGACTTCAAATGAGACAAAACGGCAGCAGCAAGTGGGAATGGAGGATGGACTCGCAAAGGGAAGGAACATGGGCAAGGGGTATGTACAAAACAGAGCAAGAGAGACGGAAAAGGAAAGGCGAAGGGGAAGAAGGGAAGGCGACGGTGGGCAACGGGAGCTTATTTAGAGGGGCGGAGGGGAAAACGCAGTGCGAGGAAGGAGGGAACGGAACAAAAGTGCACACCTCGAGAGTGGGTGGTTCCTGCAGTATTTATGACTTTGAGGCCGTTCCTGCCTGAGTTGCTTGTCGTTTTTCCTTTTGATTATCACCACCTTCTTTCCTATTTTGTCACGCCAACGGGGCCGCATCGAGCTCTCGAGGAAGCCGATGTTGATTGTCAGAAAGTACTTTTGTGCAGTCACTTTGCTCCAGCGTCCATGGTATGCATATCGGCGACAAGGCACGGCACTAACATGGCCAACCGCGGGCGCGCTGGACGCCTATTCGTCGGCCGCGACAGGGATGGACAGGGGTAAGGCTAGTTCGTTTTGCGGGCGGCAAACTCAAAGGAAGCGACCAAAGAACAAAGAAAGGACAATACTCTTGAAAACAGTTTGCAATGGCGGGCTTGCCCGGTTGCATACTTTCAATCTCCAGGTTACTTCCAAAGACGGCGCCAAAGTCACCTCGACCGTATCGTTGCGCCGGACACTGAGGATCCAAGGATCCAAGTACCAGGTCAACGACCCCGGTCATGCCCTAGGCACCATAGCCGCCCGTGACGCTGCGTTCACCTCGATTCATCTTGGCCGATGACCCAAGGACATGAGCGGCAAGTCCTTCTGGTACGCCGTACGGATTGAGGAAAGTGAAGGCACGGCTTAACGTGGCGCAGACGCTCGCTGGAGGATCAGCACATCGTCGCTCGTGGGGTCCTCCACACCTGTACCGATGCCGTTCCGACGCCACGACGCCAACGGACCAATCTGCCATGGTCCTCAAGCGCGGCCAAGCCTGACATCCTGCCTGCCTAGACGCAGGTAAGCGCGCCGATGCACGCAGCATTCACGGCACAATCTACGAAAGAGGGTGTCTATGGCCGCTCGTGTCGGCCCCCTCTGCGCGGCAAAGGCGTCCACTGCAGAAGCGAAGAGCGAGCAACGACGGGGGGCGCAGCCCGTTGAGTCCCAAGCGTCTGGCTCTCGGGAACAGCCAACGTCGTTGGTGTGGTGGTCGTTCCTGTGATGCCCGCTCTAGGGGTCCCTTTCTGGTGGCCCGTTGCCGCGGAAGATACAGCAAACGAAGCGCGCTCGTGAGGCCCATATGGGAAAAAAGGATTGAGCGCGTAGGATCGGTGGCGCAGTCTGCTTGCTGTGTCCGAGGCGGGCAGTGACGTGGCACATATTTTTCTCTTTGGTCCACGGCTCGACGATACATGCGCAGAGAATATGCAGAGTAGACGCCGACTCGAAAGGATGTGACGACGCCTACTACGCACATGGCAGGCCGAGCATGTGATCATCAGTGATGATGAGCACGTATGGGAAAGGGCACGACACGTTGTTTTACCTCATTGTCGAAATTATGTGCCGCATCAGTGGGAATCTCCGCTGTTTTTGCCTCATCAGATGGTAGTGACGACTCTATGGTTTACCTCGCTGGTCCAGGTCTGCAACGTGGGAGAGTAGCATTGAAGAAGAGCCATGGTGACAACATGGTGTATTAAAAGGACTAAGGAGAAAGTGGGCTGGCAGGAAACAGTGGGCTATCAAATCTACGAAAGAAACTGCCGTCACAAAACAAGAAGCACAACGGGAAGCACAACCTCCACGTCGCCTCATGGCGGCGTAATCTCGGGAAAGGCCGCCTTCAGAAAGTTCTTGCTGAACCGCGTCACCTGCTCGTAGGCCGTGCTGAAGCCGTCGCGGCCGCCGTAGTACGGGTCCGAAATCACCTCGCGGCCGTCGCCGTCGGGCGTCGCGTACGCCCCAAACAGCATCACCTGCGCCCTCGTCTTGGCCGGGTGCTTCTTCTGCAGGCGCCGGATGTCGCTGAGGTTCTGCTGGTCCATGGCAAAGATGTAGTCGAAGCGGTCGAAGTCGGCGGCCTGCAGCGTGCGGGCGCGGTGGGCGTAGTCGGTGATGCCGTGGGCGGCGAGGGTGGCCATGGTGCGGTCGTCGGGGTCGTCGCCGGTATGGTAGGAGACTGTGCACCAAAGGTTAGAAGACAGGCAGATCGCGTGGACGACCGCTTTCGCATGGACAGAACAACGCACTCGTCCCGCACGAGTCCACTTTGGAGACGCACGCATTGTAGGGTTCCTTCTTGGCCATGGCCTGGAAGACGCCCTCGGCCATGGTGGAGCGGCAGATGTTGCCCATACAGCAAAAGAGGACGGAAATTTGGTCGGGCATGGTGGCGGCTGGGAGGAAAGTGGGAGGAGGGTGGGAGGAAAGGTGGAAGAAGGAGTAGGGAACAGACGAAGTGAAGCGTTGAAGAGGGGACGTGGTTGCAGGGCCTGACCACCCCACGATGTACGCTTGGGTGGGGCGTACCGTACTGATAAGATAAGGTAAGGCTTTTTGGCTTTTAGTGGGCATGACTTACACGGAGCCCTGCCGCAATAGTGCTTGTTTATTTTCTTATTATGGGAGGGAAAACTGGAAAAATAAATAAAGTAAGAAACAAAACAATTTTAGTGGGTATTACCATGTCTGGTAAGATACTTTTACTCGCCGCTGCACGCCTTGCCGGGGCCTGCACATTGATGGCGCCTATTAAGGGAGATGGGTTACGAATTGGGTCTGCATAAAAAGCAGTAAATTCAAAATTAATGTCAAGTATAAGTAATGGGTAATATTGTACAGTCAAATCGAGAGGAACCGAGGCCCCCTTTCGAAAACTTGATAAATTAGGTACGATATGTTGAAATAAAAAACACATGGCTAAACGAGCATATTGGCCACCCACGGATCAGAATATCAGTATAATATGTGAGACGGAGGCATGCATAACTCTGATTACTGGAGAAGAACGCGCTGGTTAAAAGGCCAGAATGTAAGCAACACCGAACGCGGCAATACTAACCAGGCCGGCAGCAACAGGACGGATGTTGGCACCAGCTGTGACGACCGACGAGAGGGTAGACTATATTGTTAGTGAGAACGGAATGTAAAATACACACAGAGCGAGCAGAGACGGGCCGGGGGAGCATACCGTAGTGCTTGTGGGAGAGCTAGAACTGGCAATCGAGCTGTTGGGAGAGCCTGAACCGGCAGTGGGCCTGGAGGCAGGGCTCGAGGTGGTCGAGGCTGGGGACGCACCACTCGCAGCCGCAGAGGCGACGGTCGGGGCAGCGCCGCCAGGCAGGGCCGTGCCGACAGCGGCTTGGGAGCCGGCCGCGGGGGTGGTGGCGAGGCCGCAGGCGGCGGCGGCGGACGTGAGGGCGTCGCTGTAGTACTTCCAGATGTCGCCGTTGTCGGGGCCGGCACACTGCCGACAGTTGCTGTAGTCGGTGAGAAAGACGTTGTCCGTGCAGACGCCGGGCGCGGCCAGGGCCTCGAGGATGGCCTGGCCTGGGTATAGTTAGTACGGTAGTACGTGACGACATACATGAGAGCAAGAGAGCGAGCGTAGGACGGCCAAACGCACCGCAGTTGTCGTGGCAGTTGTAGAGGGGCGACCCGGGCGACAGGTCGGCACGGGCACGGATGCCTGCCATCAGGGGAGAGACGCCAGAGGCAGAGGCGCCAGCGGCGAGGAGGCTGCCGACGAGGGTCTTGGAGGCTACCATTTTTGTGTCGAGGAGAGTTGTGGAAGGGAAGGTACTCAAGAATAAAAATAATAACAATAATACAAATACAACTGGGTTGGGTGAAAACGGGCGATGGGGCAATAAGTGAAGGGCTGATGCTTATGTGCGTGGTGCGAGAGTACTGTGGCGGACAGCAAGAAGCGAAGGGTGAAAACAGCACGTCTACGTGGCCGGCATGCGAAACGACGAGATTATATCTGCACATGAGACGTACTACCGACGGGAAGAACGAGACCCAGTCTTTGGACTGAGCTGGCAGCCTGGCCAAAGACCACAACAAAACGATGGCAGTGAATGGGCGAGCACTGCGAAAGAGAACGGCCCTTGCTGTATAGTGCTCTACGACGACCTCGCCGAGAAGCGTCCACGGGCGACGCAGCCAAGTGACGGGACCCGAAGGTTAATGGCGGTCTGTGAAGGGAACTACGCTACGAAGTCGGACAGTGAGCACCGCTAGTACCCAATAGACTTTGCATGCCAAGGGTCATCCGGTGTCCTCTGGTGCACGTCGTTCAGCGTATCGTGTCCACGTTGCCTGCCCGGTTGGCCAGACCGACTCGTCTTTGTATGAACAAATGCAGAGAGGGTGTCGTATAGTTTAAGGGATAGATTATTGGGGTTGTAATGTTGTGGTTTTGTGGGTTATCGTCTATTAGTCTCTTCTAGGAAGCGCCGGCAACTGCTTTGTTGCTTTCTTACTTTCGAGAACACTGCGATCTCGGAGCTTCCTTGGCCTCTATGTTTTCTGTATGTACCGACTATATCCTGGCAGGACCTCGCCAGAACAAAAGAGGGGCCCGTTATGGGAAAGGGAGCGCAGGACGTAGTAGGATTGTGATCCCGCCCTGGCCTCTTTGCGGTATGGCGTTGGATTCGCGTGCTTTGGACTGATCATCTGATAAGATTAGATGACAGGAAGACACGAGCCTGCGTGCTGTTTCTACCACGACGCCGACCGCGACCCACTGCCCACTGCCCACTGCCCACTGCCCACTGCCCACGGACACCATCTTCCAGCTTGATTTCATTAATTTCGCCTCTCTTTCTGTCTCATTCCATTGCTTTCCCATTGCTTTCCCATTGCCGCAAGCTTCTCCTCCCACCGCCCCAACCACCTCCAGGTCCTTCGTCCTCGTCCTTCACAAGCCAAGCCTTCCTAGGCCGCAGTCACAATGGCTCCACACCACCATCTCTTTCTCGTTGGCATCCACTTTGATCAGATAACGAAAACTGCACTCCCATCTTGACTCCTCACCACGGTTCAACACATGGCCGATGGCGCTCTGCCAAGGCGACTCGTGCACGCTTCGCTAAAACGAGCCGAAAAGAGATGATGGAGATAAAAGCAGAACGGCAAACTCCCGCGTAAATGACGCCGACTGTTCCGACTGCCCTGGGATTTTTGTCTTTGTGCTTTGCCAGCTGTCCCTCGCATTCCCCGCCGCGGGCGTATGTCACCACCAACATGGTTGCCGAGTGCTTGTTTCTGCCAATGATCACCTCCATGCCTCCTCATGTTGATCAACTTTATCAGGTCAAATTATCAGATCAAAGTATCAGTCGCCCGTCGTCCTCTCGGGAAAGGATAGTCCGGGACCATAGCAAACGCTTGCAACCTTCCAAAGTAGGATCCATCTTGAACGACTCCAACAATCGAACACGACTCACATGTTGCTATGAAAGATGGTCACTCAATATGAATATTTCCTCACCCTTTCACCCTTTCACCCTTTCACCTCCTCTCGGTCTCCGCACTCGCCTTACTCGGCGTTAGACGCCAGAGTTTACGGCGTACTCTCTATCCGTAATGTCCTACCAGATACCTTTACCATCCCCGTCTCTCTCGTTCAGCCGAGCTCCGTTCTCCAATAGTCAATCCAACCTTCGTCTTCCCATCCACTTGTCTTGTGGTCGGCCAAGACTTACTTGCATTCAACCAAGCCCGCCATGTCCCAAAGTAGACGTCGTCTTCACCGTAACCGGCGCCGTACGTTTTTTGTCTCGAAATCAGTCACGCACAACGTTCGGATGGCACTCCCTGTCACATAAAGCCACCCTCGCAACTGCTAACAACGCAGCGCTAGAACCTCTCCACGATGTACAAGTGCGTCCTGCGACTCCTGCACATTCTTTCCTTTCCATCCTCTTATTGTCTTGGCAAAGGCACTCTCATCCCCTCCAAGGCGGCCGGCAACGGGCAGAAACCAGCAGAAACCAGTAGTCAGTCAACCTCTAATGTCTGTCGTCCATGCTGTATTGCCCGCCACTTGTCTACCTCTTGTCACTTTCCATTTTTTGGTATCCTGTCACACCATCTGACATTTCTGGGCCACCACCTACTTCGGAGTACTTTTCGTACCTATGATAGACACTGTTGTTGATCGCCAATCTATATAACTTTGACAGTCAGCCACACTTGCTCGTCCTTGCATCCATCCTTCTTTTTAATTCCCAGCCACTCTCATACACTGTTTCCTTTGTCACTCCGATGCTCATATACCCATCTGACGCTTCTTTTTGTGCCTTCATCTCTCACCCTTCCACAATGCGCTTCGCTGCCATACTCTCTTCCACCGCTGCCATAGTTGGCATGGCTCAGGCCGCCCACGGCGACGGCGACAAGGGCAGCATCATGGGCCCCGTGGCGTTCCTATGGCCCGACGACCGTAGCTGGTCTGCCGCGGCCGACAACAAGGGGCCCTGCGGCAGCACCGAGGGCGTCACCAACCGCACCTTGTTCCCATTGTGTACGTGCGGGACTGAAGGCCTATCATTCACAACGACTGTACGCGGCTAACCATCAGCCCACGGCTCTGTTGCCCTGACCATTGCCGACGAGGCCTACAAGGTCGCCTTTTACGTTGCTTTTGCGAACAGTGCGTCCAAGACGGCTCTACCCAGAGGTATATTGTTTTCATCACCTCCTAACAGAATTGCAGACCCCACGCGCCAGACCGACTTCCACGAGCAGGTCGTCCACAACGTCACCGCCGTCGCCCCCGGCCACCAGTGCTACAAAATCGACCCCGTCCCGCCGTCCACCCCGCCCGGCACCAACGCCACCATCCAGCTGCAGTACTGGGCCGTGTACGACGGCGAGAACAACAACCAGAACGAGACCTTTTACGCCTGCGCCGACATCACCTTTGTCGAGGACGCGGCGGTTGTCGGGTCTGTGCCGTGCTTCAACGTGACGGCCTCGGATTTTAGCAGCGAAGGCGCGTCGTCCACGGCTGCCGCTCCTACGACCTCCTCTACCGCCTCCAGCACGTCGTCCGACGCGAAGTCCGCCGCCGAGAAAAGCGGCCTCGCTGCGGGCGCCAAGGCCGGCATTGCCGTCGGTGCCATTGCCGGCTTCGCGGCCCTGGCGGCGCTCGGCGTCTTCGTGTACGCCCGCACGCGCCGCACGGGCTACCTCGAGCGCCGCCGGGCGTCCAAGATCAACGCGCCCATCCCGCTGAGCAAGCGCCACCCAGACGGCACATCGATCACGTCGGCGTAGACGTGGGGGGGAGGGGCAAATGTAGGACTGGAGAAGGTAGAACTAATGGAGAACAGAAAAGAGCAGAGTCATGAGATATGTGATGACGTAGCATGGGACCTTGTATGAAACAATATGTAGCGAAACGAGATTTAATGATGGCCAGATGATATCACGGTCCCTGTATATCGCCGCAGAAGAACTAACTAGAAGACAGTTGTGACATAAAAGTGAAGGATAAGGAGTATGGTTGTATTCTTGTGGGAAATGCTGCCCGTTTTTCACGTAGATATTTTATTCCATAAAAGTTTGAAATACAACGAAATACAGGCAAATTCTACAAAGTTCGAATGTTAAGAATGAGAATAATAAAAATCATGTTTTTATACTGTTGTTAATCCCGAAGGTAACTTGTTTTTCGAATTCCGATTCCCTTACAATTTTGTGCCCTCCCTACAACCATCCTCCTGCCCTCGCTAACACCGGCATGCCTACCGCCGTGCCCAACGGGCCCAGCGCGCCACGCGCCGCCACGTCACGGCGCCGTGGCACGCTCGCCCCGCCACCCCCGGCGGCGGCCACTAAGCGAGCGAGGCCACCGACGGCCGATAGCGCCACGCTGGCCAGTAGTCCCCTGCACCGTTATACGAGCGATGCTATTACTATTTCTAAAGGCCTATAGCGGTCTTTAATTAAGCGTAGCCGTATAGTTAAGGAGACGGCTACCGCTATACCCTTTATACCGCTCGGCTGTAACGTTATACCTACTACTCCCTTTACTCTAACTAAGACTACTACTATATGTACCGTTCTACTAACCGTTAGACCGCTAACTACCGTTATCCCTAAGGATATTATTAGGATCTATAGTATTCTAGACGGTTATATTAACGCCCTTACTACCGCCCTCTCTATTATAAGGCGGATAACTATATTAGTGCCGTTATTAATATGATTTTATAACGGCTCTTTTATACCGTTACCTCTTAGGCGCTCCGTACCGCTATAGCGCTGCCTTTAGGCCTTATAACTACGCCGGCTACTGTTATTAGTCTACCGTCTATATACGCCTTTAAACTAGCTGTATAAACTACCCCCTTACTATAATAAATAAACTAATATTATAGTAACCCTAACCTTATACTTACTATAGTAATAAAGCTATTATTATAAGAAGAGGTAATCCTTTATACTAGCCGTATAACGTTACCGCCCTTATATAAGACTATTATTAATACTATTAAGTTAACCGTTAAGGACTATATATAAGCCCTTATAGTCCGTCGGCTCTTAAACGGAGATAGCACTATCGTCTTCCCTAGGGGGACAGACTAGTAGTACGTAAAAGATGTATCCTAGGCTAATAACCTAGGCGCCGGCACTATAATTAATAGCCTAAAGGTCGTCCTCTATAGTATACTAATAAATACACTCTCTTTAGACCTCCGTATAAAACTTAATATACCGTACCTAGTTCTTTAGATACGCCCTATAGTTTATAAGGACGGCCCACTAGCTAGCTCTAGTAGCTTATACCTTACCGTTATTACTAAAGCCGACGCCGCCCTACTTATATAAGATAGCGTTATCCTTAACTACTATCTCTATTATACCGTCCTATATAGATAAGACACTCGGCTATAAATCTATTACTGTTACTAAATATAGGACTATAATATATATAGGTGCCGTAAGCCCCCTTAATACGTATACTATAGAGGAGGCTATAAGAGCCTCTCCTATAATAAGCCCTTTAATAAGAGATAATACCTAAACTACTATAGGCTATACCCGGCTTACTCTTATATCTACCCCTTTTACTAAAACACCCTTATTAAATACTAGGAAGCTAGTAGTATAGGCCGCCACCTATAGCCTACCCACCCTAATATAATAACCGTAATATACACACTATAGCTCCCCCCTATATCCTTTTAATAATAGTGATTATTTTATAGAATATATATAAAACCAACCATTATATATAAATAGCACTATATTATACAGACACTCTTAAAGCCGACGTTATCTTCTTATAAGAGATAGTTAAGATAAAGAGCGGCGACGCTTTAGGGCCGGCCTTCGGTAAATATTATAAACTCTAGGCTGGAGAGGGCCGTCTTGTTGGCTATATTATAAAGCGTCTACTATTATCCTATTAGGAATATATAGCTAGAAAAGACCTTATCTATATTATTATCTATATGTAAGGGCTATGCCCTCTTTATATCTTTAGAGTTTATAGTAAGTTATTCTTACTTAGCTTATAGTTATAGGACTTACTGCTTCCCTACCTTATTAACTAGCTATACTTTAGCCTAAATGTTAACGTTATCCTTATAGGAGATATAAACCTTTATTACCCACTCTAGGATACGGTTAGGCGGACCTTCGTTTATATAAACGTCCTCCTTAACCTTATAGATATATAAGACCTATTCTTATTAATACTACTAGGTATATTAATATAGTAACTATAAGGCGACTAGTTATACTACCGGCCTTTAATAATAGACTATACATAGGCCTTACTACAGCTTAGGGCTACGTACGCTATATTTAACTAACTAGGCTCTAACTATATACTATAAGCCTACTTTATACTAATAATAACACTACTAGTGCTAGTAAACGACTTCTACTAGTCCTAACTAGATTAGGATAAGGCCGTATCACTTGGATAAGTTATTCTCCTTCTAACACTAATATCACTAAGCTTTATTACTAAACTAGAACGTTAAACTAACGATCTTATTAGTAAGCTTACTGGTATTATATATACGTATACCCCGGCTAAGTTACCTCCCTAAGGACACCGTTGTCTTAGATGGGACGTAGCTACTACCGCCGCCACTAATACCCTTTATACCGTAGAGAGGAGAGTATAAACTAGAGACTAGTTTATAGCTATATACGATATTATATATAAGGTACGCCGAATATAAAGACGTGCCCTCCACTAAGCTAGAGGCCGCTACTAGCGTACTATACTATATAAGGCCTTAGTGAGAGACGTAGACTTATAGAGATTAGAGAAGTGGGCTCGCTCTTAAAGTTATACCCCCTTTATCCCCCTACTCCTTCTATTATTATAGCGGCCGGATAGTATACTTACTATATACGTTAATAATAAAGCGGAGATCCTCTCTCGCTACTTCTTTCTAACCTTAAACGCTGTACTACCTCTACTACCGCTCGTAATACCGCTCGACTATATCTTTATTAGCTAGTATATCTCTATAAACGACGTCTTAACGGCCGTCTACTATACTTCTTTAAGGAAGGCCTTTAGGCTAGACTAAATATTAAACGTACTTCTCTAGGCCTATAACGACTCCCTCTTCCCGTAGCTACGGAATATCACCACTACTAGCCTCCGTCTCGGCTATTAACCATTATACTTTAAGGTATCCTATACTATTATTATCCTAAAACTTAATAAGACTACCCAAGAGAGATAAGAGGCGAGAGGGTAGCGCTCGATCACACTCCTTAGTACTATTAGTAAAGCTATTAAGGCTATTATAGCCCGTCGGCTAACCGAGATAATAGAAGAGAACCACCTCCTCCCGGAAGGCTAAATAAGTAACTAGTGCAACTAGTTAATAGAACTAGTGGCCTACCTCCTTACTAACGCCGTATAGTACGTATAGGACACTAGCGCTACGGTATTCCTCCTCTAACTTAACATTTAAGGCGCCTTTAATAACGTCTACTATAGATAGCTTATTTATACGTTATATACCCTCCGTCTTTTAGTCTAGTTAATTAACTGGGTTATGAATTATTTAACGGGCCGGATAACGGCGTTAGCCTTTAACGGGAAGATAGTACTAGTATAGTTCGTTACTACTAGCGTCCCTTAAGGATCCCTGCTATTACTGATCCTATTTATCCTCTTTATTTTACCACTTTATTAGGCCCTTTATTACTATTATAGGACTATTACCCTTAGGTTTATAGATAATACTAACCTTCTTATAAATAATTATATAATAGGCTTTTATTACTACCTCTTACGGAAGGTATAAACTACTATTATAAAGTAGATAAGGCCGAGAGGCGTTATATTCAAGCTAGTAAAGAGCGAGCTACTCTACTTCTCTCGTACTTATACAGCCCTAACGATAACGCTTACGCTTAACCGGGCTACCGTCCTTACTCCCTAGCCGTTAGCCCGCTTTCTTAGTATTTAGCTTAATAGGAAGCTTCTCTTTTTAGAGTACCTTTAATAAATAAAACGCTACCTTACTATATAAAGCTACGCCCTTATAAGACTTACTGGTAAGACGTAGGGCTATACGCTCCCGTAGGCCCGTACGATTTATATAGTAGTACTCCAGAGTATAATAGTCTATAGCGTAAGTGTCTTCCTTCTAAAGAAGGGTAACCGCTGGCCGACGACCTCCCTTAACTTGATCTTCTACGGTTACCTTTATACTATCCTTAGGGTCTATCGGTCTACGCCTATCTACCTTCTTTACTCTAAGACAGGTATATTATCGTTAAACCTTTACCTAGCCTACTACTACACTATCTTCCTCTTTTAACTAGACTATTAGGTAAAAGCCTAAGTTATTTAGGGTGTAATTTACTGGCTTTAACCTTTTACTAACTATTATACACTTATCCCCGCCTTACCTCTACCGCCTACCCTTAAAGAGATAAACTAGACTAGGGTTATTAACTATTAAAAGGCCCTATAGTAATAGGATACTAGTAAAGGCCACTTTATAGGATCCCTTATAGTATAAATACTATACTAAACGTTATAGACTATATAACACTACTACTAACACCTTATAAAGGCCAAAAGTAACCTTCTTATATAGATTTATACTAGCTATATCGGCCTATAAGCTTACCTTTACTACTAGTAGGCTATAGACTCACCTATATACTAGTACGACGCTAGGAAGAAGACTATAACCTATATCCTCTTAACTTATATAATAACACTACTACAGCCACCAGACTAGCTATAAACACCTAAAGAACTAGACCACCAACTATAAAGCGGCCTTACGGTTAAACTACTCCTCCACTAACTTATCCGAAGCGGCAGGCTCCTAGAGTATAGCCTAGTAAGAGAGCTTGAACGGTCACCGACTCCGGCCTAGAACGGCACCTCGATAATACACCGACTCTCCTTTACTCTTTACGTTATTTGTTTCATTTTGTTTTTATTTATTTGTTTATTTTATTTATTTTGTTTACTTTGTTTATTTTATTTTATTTACACTACCTTGGTGGCCGTTCGAGACTACTGCATGAAACTGTAACTAGAAAGATTACACACTTAGTTCTGTGGCAGTTTTTTCCCTAGAGGGTTCTGTCTAGCT